>JAJOHG010000054.1:0-203067 GCA_021029095.1 Phellopilus nigrolimitatus | reverse complement strand
CTGAACGCAGCTGGTCGAGTGACGCGACGTCTGACTGGTTCATACGCGTCTTCTCACGATTGCGTTACCACCGCTCTTCGACAACGACGACCTCTTCCTCCTACTCCTCGCTTCGGCGTCGTCAACGATGGCGGGGCAGACGCAGAGGGCGCTAGGCTGGGATCCTATCCTCATCGTCTCTCAGGTACATAAGGCCACTATTTCGAAAGAAATGAAGTCTGACGCCAACATCTTTTAAAGATCGTTTCATTGCAAGCTCTACACTACTTGACGCTATCTTTTCTTATCCCTCCCCTTCTCTGGGTGTTCGCAGAGCCCAACGCACTTTCTTACGAAGGTGGTGCAGCTAATGTCGGTGAGCACGTTGAACCGTCTTATAAAACTCTTGACTTAGCTAACACGATGTTGAAGGTATGGTGATGGACTGGAGAGAAATGGCGGGTTGGCCAACAGTCCACGGACTGCAGGGTGATGATCGGCGCGGCTGGAGTGTGTTCAGAGGCGCGTACAGTGGTGGGCATAAAGTTGGGACTGGGTCCTGGGTCGACCCGTTCAAGGACGGCAACTCGTATTACCAGTGGGACGGCCGCACCGACCGTTGCGGGGATGGGTCATCGCATTCTGTTGGATGGTCGCAGCTGTCGCCGAGTGCGTTTCATCTCTCGTCCCTCCTCTCTCCGCATCTTTCGCAATTCCATTTTGACATGGGCTTTTGATTCAAGCATCTACTACCTTACGCGCTTGTCAGACGGCCGCGCCTGGTGCTCGACTTCACGGCAACGCTTCTGTGAATCACGTCGTGCTCACGACATATTACTCCGGCGCGCTACCCGCATCGCTCTTCTTCTGGCTCGTGGTGCTCATCGGGGCCGCCGCAACGGTCATCGCTGCCGAGCAGCTTTGTTTACGCCGTGAGATGCATGAGGGCCTGCAGACAGCGCCCGCTGAGATCGAAGAAATTGAAATGGGGAACCGCAGGCCAGGACAGAGCTCGCGCATGGACTAGTTCGGGCCAATAATTGCAGTCTTGTATTGGTTTTCTGGGTATGGGATTAGATAGTTTGTGAGTTGCTTCGTCAGCCGCATCTTTTCCCGCGAGCATCTTAGTACGTACTTCCGTTTCTTTTGTCTTCGTGCATCGTCTTTTACGTCCTGCGTAGCTAACTTAGAGTTCTCAGTTAGGATTGTGCGGCTGAACACGGTCTTAATTGCATGACGAATGTCAATTTATTTTCGCGCCGATATAGAGGCACGATTCGTGAGGAAGCAGGAAGAACCCTGCCTCACGCCGATCGCGACGTAAACCAACACTCAGCTAGAGTCTGCGACGTACGTGGACGTAATTCGAGCATCTCGACGATTGAACCAGCGTGACCGTTTGCTGGGCGCGGAAATTTTAGGAGAAGTCCCGAAATCATACTTTGAACTATACGGTCTTCGAGCGACGATCGTGCGATATCTTGGGATAGCCCCTACTGCCTACGTTGCTTCCATTCATATTCGACCATATACTTACCTGTATCAAGTTACCCATGTCAATGTACCTATGCATATAGTATACGTAGCCCCTCGTTCATACCTCACCCGGCGCATATTGAAGCCCCAGAACCCAATCCATCTAGAAGGACGTGTTCGAGTCCAAGCATGAAAAAACAATGAAAAAATTCGAGTTCAACGGAACTAGTCTTGAAAAACGGGCTTTGAACAGATCGTTTCAGGGCTGCTCAAATGCAGGAGCAGCAGGACCACCATGATCTAATGCAGTTGCCCATCTCCTTGTCTGACGCGAAGCGGCCGGCCCTCAACATTTCTGGTGATATTACCGGATTAGGCGTTATCGATGGCATCGATCTGGTTCGGGGCATCAAGAGCCACCAATTAGTTTTTCGTGTTTTTCATCCTTCTTCCTCAACGACCACCATCTCACTCACCCTCACTCGGTCGCCAGCCTTTTGGACGTCCTCAGGTACACCGACAGTACTTTTGACTCATTTTGCAGCGACTTTTATGACCCCTATAAGGTGTTCTCGAAGATAGCGTGCGCACTTAGTCAAGTGATTTCATTTCACATCCCTCATGAGTCGGTTTTAATCTAGGCTCGAGCTCAGAGGACCTGGAGAAGAAGCGGCGCGACTGTCGACTCCGTAATGTCGCCCATTTGCTTAGTAGCCAGTTCATAGGCTTGTGCCAGCGCTTGCATCGCCGCATCGATTGAGTATATGCTTATCCTGTTCGATCTGGTTTTATCGAAATCGGGTGCTCTGAGCGCTTCATCTCCAAGCATTCATGACATTTCGCTGATGTGTAGAGCTGATACGATATGATGTCCCAGTTCTCCTGTAGTCAATCTTGCGCTTCCTGATGCGCCGAGTTCGCTGGACTCTGCGGTGTTCGTCTGTTTCCGTGGTCATTATTATGATAGGGCTGATTATTCTAGTGTCCTAGGAAATGAAATCCATTTGTGGTCCGTTCATACCCATCTTTCTTCTGTGTCTGACTCCATCCGAGTCCCTAGACTCATAGACTCCTGTGTTCCGCACTCCAGATACACACAAGGCACAGATGTCATTAAATTCCCTTGTGGAGAAAGCGAACGTGTTGTTCAATCTCCTTATTGTTCATCCACCTCGGCGACTTTAGCAGAGCACTTACCAGGCTCAACCATTGCGTCAACTCATTCCCATATTGGCTTCCGCGCATCTTTAGGGCCGTGTTGCAGCAAAGAACGGGTTCTCTTCGCCGGTGATTCCCCATGCACAGTGGCTTGTTCTCTGGTTCGCGCACGGCACCTGACGATATGAAGGTCGTTGGTTACTGGTCCGTTTTTCTTTGGACGTCATCTTTCCAATCCTCTCCGCTCCGCGTGTCTGACGGTTGCGAATTCGCGAGATGTGTTCCCGGTTCATGGCTGCGGCTGCTTTACGTGGAGGTCCTCTGGCCAACCAGCGGTTGCATAAGGATAGAAGCGCATCGGTTGCGTCTCTTGATGACTACTTCTTGACTCAGTGACTGTCTGACAAAACGCGATTCTAAGATCTCCCGTTCCCGTCCGGTCGAGCTGGCATCGCTAGTCTGACGTATGAGGAGCGCTGGTTGCCGAGTTCCCGCTGCGTCCTTGTTGAACGGACACTCGGTCAGGACGGGTATACTTATAGATTGCGGAGGTGCGATGATTCGTCGGAGATTGTGTCATGGCTGTCCCAAGTATGTTCATCTTCTCTTCCGAGTCTGTGCTCGACTGCGCTGTCCCCACAGGTAACTTCAAGCGACCACAATGCGAAGAACCAAAGATGCACTTTTTTCTCCAGCCCATGCTTCTTTCTTTTTCTCGGCGACGAAGCTCAGATCTGATGCTAGAAGATTTAAGTCCACTACATCACACGAACCAGGCTCCGCTTGTACGGCTCCCGACTCCTTGGCTCAACAACGTATATACTTTTTTTTTGGAAGCTAGCTTCACACGCCCTCTGAGAATTTCAAGTGAGGGTCTCTATTAAGTTGATTTTACAGCTTCTTACCGTACGTCAAGGCTGCTTAGGGATGTAATCCCGGCAGAAAGAGAGGATAGCCGGTGTCATACGCAGCAGATCACGGTTTGTTATCGAGGATGCGGTGTGTTATCATTGCAATTTTTGTCTTATCAACATCCGCGGGGCTGAGATTTGCAACCCTCGGCAAAGCTAGCCTCATGCGCCACTGGACCGCGTCCGCTTTGACGTCCCACACTCGACGTCTCACACTCGAGTGAAAATGATATCGGGAGTTTCGTATACGGAGCGCAGGTTGTTCGGCCGAGATGTGATGCAAAGGAAGGCCGTCGCAGGTTTTAGTCAATGGTGCCTTCAACGTGGTCTAACAAGGGTCGGGACCCGGCGGTATAGTTCATCAGAGGTGTGGTTTTTCGGTTTGGCTGCTGGGGTACTAAAGTGTTTCCCTCACTCGTAAAGAACGAGAGACTGGCTTCTTGCAGTAGACAAAAGGGTTCACCTTGTGCCCCCCGGTAAACCTACAGACATATGGGGATCTTGAAGAGTCGGAAAGTTGCGTTTCAACGGAGGAAAGAAAAGTATACTAAGCTTCTTGGAACTGCCACGAGGCAGTCCGACAACCCAGCAGCGGCGATCCTTCCCTTTTTGCGGCATGTCGCAGAGAAACGAGTTGCCACAGGGGCACAACACCGGCATCGCGCAGAACGGGTTGCCACGCAGAAAAACGACTAGCTCGTCCGCCTGTCTGTCACAGCAGCGTACGCGTACGTCGGAATACTTATATATGCGTCTATGTCGCCACTATGCCACACCCGCTGTGCTCTCCCTACATACATTGCTGCGTGCTATGGGGATGTTCATGTGGCACATCAAAATTTGTGTTACCTGATATGAGACGACTGCTTTATTATTATTCCTTATCTGTGTTTCCATGTACGTACGACCCTGCAGAAGCTCTCTTCGGTCTGAGAGATTGGATTCTGTTACGCATAAATTCACCATCACAGTTCATTGCACAGGCCCGATTATGTTATTGCTCCTTCCAGTCGCAAGCACGTCCTGCTGTATAAAAGTAAGAGGCGCCCTAGAAATGGAGCGTGATTCGCCTCCTGAGCCTGCCGTCCGTCTCGCCGCAGAACCAGAGCCCAGTCCGGTGCCCGCAGAAGTTGCTTGCTCTCCTCACAGAATAGCTTAGAAGTTTCCCGACACGAGGCGCGCTCGCCTGTCGCGTATTAGCCATTTACATATAAAGTCCTTGCCCCGGGTAGTTCTCCCGTCTTCCCTCTCGCACTCCCCCTCCCGACCCCAGCTTGCCTCACCCGTCTACTGCGGCTACTGCGAACTGCGATGGACCTCCTCAAATCTGTTTTCTCCCCGCTGGGGATGAATGCCGGCTCAATCCAGGATACATTCGTGAGCTCCTGCTCTTGTGCTAGCGCCACGAATGGGGCATTCCAGCTAACTATCATTTCAACTCGCCTCATGCTACTTTTGCTTTCTTGGATGCGTACTGTAGAAATGGGTTGTCATCGGAGGGACGGTAGAGACGGCGCGGCGTGTGTCGAAGACGGCGTGGAACGGATTTGTTGACTGTGAGTACCCGCTTTTTATCCTCTTCATCCGCCGCTTCCCGCTCTTCGCCATCTAACACCGACACCCTCCGTCTGGGACCGTCATTCTTTCTTGAAAACAATTGAATTGACAAGTGCCCTTATTTTCCATTCTCCACAGCATTCTTCCTGACCGCGCACTTTAGCCAAGAAGACTACCCGTACGACTGGTGCGCCTCCCGACTTTGACCTCTCTTTTGTTGTGAAGACACTGACGAGCGTGCTTCTTGCTCGTGAAGGCTCATGCACTGGTTGTCAAAGGTGCGTCGGTCGTCACGATCTGGTTCCAATGTAACTTGTTTCCCGTGCCGACATCCGGTACCCGGCGCTCGTCGGAGTTTCGAGTCACGGTGACGATGTGACGGGCGCTCGGCACGCGTAGTTCTCAAGTCTTAAATTTTCTGAGGCCGCAAAATTATTTGAAGTCCAAACGCTTACATCCGGGTCTATTTTTTGTTTCCCTTTACCGTTGTTAGCAACCTGCATGGGGCCAGAGCCGGGAGTTCGAGATCACGACGCGCTCGGTCGGACGCGCGAGCCTCACGCAGACGACAACGGGCGACCTCGAGGAGGATGACGACTGCGAGGAAGACGAGGAGGATGCGCTTGTACACGGCCGACGGAAGCGGAAGGTTGCGTTCATGCCTAGTATCGGTGCGTATTAGCTTTGATCACTGCGGCGGAGCACAGTATGACTGAAATTAATCCTAATGTAGGCACGACGCATACCATCTATTATCGCGGGCATTGGCTTAGGGTGCGCGGACCTTTTCCCTCCTGATTTCCATAAGTAACTAAAGCGGCTCCTGTGCGTAGATAACACGAAGCAAACGCACTCATGGGTACCACAACTGCGCTGAGCTCTCAGTCAGGTCAGCATGTTCAGAAATTTTGGCGCATTATAGTGGCGTTTTCTCACGCCACCGTAATAGTGTCGTCGCGCGGAATAACAACATCCTGAAGAAACTAGTCCTCGAAGCCAAAAAAGAGTACGAAAAGGATGCCGAGCACCGCGTACACATATTCATGGCAGACTCGTAAGTGTTTCAGTTGCTTTGAACCTTCCATTTCCAACTCCCGCCATCTTCCTTTTTTTCTTTCTTTTTTTACTGATCCGCTTCTTTCGCTTCGTACTTTTTGCAGATACGGCAGCTGGCGTTGGAACGGAGCGCGCCAGAAGCGCCCTATGAGTTCCATTGTCCTCGAACCAGGTGTCAAGGATATGCTCCTCGCGGACTGTCGTGATTTCCTTCGATCCGAAGACTGGTATGCTGAGAGGGGTGAGTTGCTTACTCCGAAAAAAAAAATTGCACTCTAAATATAATGCATTTGACAATTAGGAATTCCCTTCCGTCGAGGATATCTTCTCCATGGTGTCCCTGGCAGGTTTGTTCTTTTCTCTTGGTTTTAATGTATCAGTGCGGGTAGTCGGTGCTGATATCGATTATAGCGGGAAAACTTCTCTTATTCATTCCATGGCGGGAGAGCTCGGACTTGATATCTACGTCGTGAGCCTCTCGTCGAAAGGGTATGTCCTCTATACGGTTTCCTATTATGCGAAGCTAATACATCGAATCTTAAAGCATGAGCGATAATACGCTCGCGACACTGATGGGTCAGGTGCCATCGAGGTTCGCATCACTTCCTTCTAATATGATCGATGGGACACTCAAGAATTTGCTGTTAAACAGGTGCATACTGTTGCTAGAAGACTTAGACGCAGCATTCACCCGCTCGGTTTCTCGCGATGAGAAAGCCACTGGCACCCCCACGAGCACGTCGTCCACAACCGAGAGCACGAAAAGCAGCAGCAGCAGTAGTGCGACGGACGGCTCGACGCTCAGCTTGAGCGGCCTCCTAAACGGGCTCGACGGCGTAGCGGCTGCAGAGGGCAGGTTCGTTTTCCGTGAAAAGCTATTCGGCCGATCGGACACTCACCGAAAGACGGAATGCCGATCTATACAGACTTCTATTCGCGACGACGAACCACATCGAACGCCTGGACCCCGCGCTGAGCCGCCCGGGGCGCATGGACGTGTGGGTGAACTTCACGAACGCGACGAAGTGGCAGGCGGAGGGCATCTTCAAGTGCTTCTTCCCCTCGCGCGCGGCGAAGGAGGAGGCCGCGGCGAGCGCGGCCGCCAACGCGGCGGCGGCCGCCGCAGACGACAAGGCGAAGCCAGGCACGAACATCTCGCAGAAGAACATGCCGGGCATGAAGCGCAAAACGTCCACGCACGCGGTGCCGGTCCTTGAAGAAGACGAGATCAACGCGCTTGCGCGGCGCTTCGCGGAGCAGATCCCCGAGGACGAGATGAGCGTACGTACACCCCCTCCTCCTCGCTCGGCTTCCGCCCGATCGGGGCAGCGCATAATAAGAAGCAGTGTATTGAGATTTACCTTCTTCTTTGTCTTTTCTCTTCTTTCTGGGTGTGAATACAACAGGTCGCGAGCCTGCAAGGATACCTGCTCAAGAATAAGACGCGTCCGCGTGAGTCTGTCGACGAGGTCGCGGAATGGTAAGTCTTATCGTCGATGCCGGCATGCGAGAACGCGCACACAATCGATAAGGACGATGCGCTGATATCGATAATCTTCTTTGCTTTAAAGGATAATCAAGGAACGCGAGCAGAAGGCGAAGCTCAAGAAGGAAAAGGAGGAGGTGAGCAGCGTCTATCCATAGCCTAAACTTCTAATTCCTAAATATCTCTTGGTGACGTCGTCCATACTCATTATCTTATTACCCCTTTTAGAAAGAAATGAAGGAGAAGTTGGACGCCGAGGAAAAAGCCGCAAAAGAGAAGGCCGAGGAAAAGGCTGAAAAGGCCAAGCAGGTCAGTAGCCGCTCTCTGATGAAAGATGCACGATCTGATTAGCGGCAGCAGAAGGCGGAGAAGAAGGAAGAGGAGAAAACCGCCAAGAAGGAAAAGACCAAGGCCGAGCGGCGGGCGACCGAGACGCCCCCGTCCAAATCGACGGCCGCCACGCAGACAGCGACCGACGCGAGCGACTCGTCGCCGGGCACGTCGGACTCGGAGTGCTCCGGCGCGGACGCGGACACGGAGGACAGCATGACGACCGACGAGGAGGTCGACAAGCTCGTCGACGCCGCGACGACCACGGAGGCGGCCGCGCAGGGCTCCGGGAAATGGGTCAACGTGAAGAACGGCGCCGGCGCCGAGACGCAGGAGGCGACGCCGCCAACGAGCCCGGAGTCCGTCGAGCCCGTACCAGCCACAACGACGGAAGCTGCTACCTCGACGGCGTAAATCCGACATACTTAACTCCCCCATTCCACGCTCCTCTTCACTGCCGCTCGCACCGACGCGCAGGTGGCGTCGTGAGCAAGACTCACGACTTACGTTTTCCAAAATGCACACGTCCGCAATACTATTTAATCGGGGCGCGCTGAAGACCGCCCCCCTGACTCTCGAACCGTACTCGCACTAGTTACTTGATTACCGCAGCTCTCATATATTTTGTAAATCATCTTTGTTCTGGGACATTGTCAATTACACCTGTTTCTCGCTCCTCTTGCAACTGTTCTTCCTGTCCTGTCCTGTCTACATAGAGTATCATTTAGAACACGCCTCGCAATGAATGTCACGCTTAAAATTTCTCCCGGTTGTTTGTGTGGTCTATCTAACCCAAATGATTTCGTAAAGTATTTTTGAAGAGGACGGGACAGCGCTCAGGATTATATATGGGATCCACATGCATGTAATATCGGGCATCTGCGGCGACCCGCGCTCACACCACCTTCAGGTTCATCTCCGAGAGCGTCCTGAACGCGTCCTTGTACGCGTCGAGCAGCGCCTTCACGCGCGCGCGCTCCGCGACGATCGTCTCGTCCTCGTTGAGCAGGCCCTGGAACAGGTCTGGCTTATATAGCGTGCTCACGAGCCGGTTCTGCACCTGCTGCGACGAGTTGTTCACGAGGAAGTGCATCACCGCCTTCGGCACGAGGTCCTGCACCGTCTGCCGCACGATATTGAAGTACGACGCGATTAGGTTGCGTATCAGGTTCGTCTCCATCTCCTCCCGCATCGTTAGGTGGGGCGCGCCCTCGGTTGGGACCTGGAATTCAAAAAGCAAGTGAATCAGCACTCGGATCGCGACGGCGCTGAATGCAATTGAGACGCACCGCCTCAATGTGCTTGCCGAGACTCTTCATGTCGTACGCGGCATTGTTTCCGTCCTGCTTGCCCGCCATGAGCCCCGTGGGCGCCGGCGTCTGCTGCATATCGCGCGCCGCGGGCGCCACGCCGGACGCCATCGCTGCGGAGAAGCCCATGCCACCGACGGCGGCGCTCGTGCCGGGTGGCATCCCATTCTGCTGCTGGCCGAAGAAATAGTTGAGGAACGTGTCGCGCGCGGACGGCGAGCTCGCGCGGCCGCCCGTGGGCCCCGTGGACGAGGGGCGGTGCGTCGCGTCGTGCTTGTTGTTCTGGTGTTGGTGTTGGTGTTGGTGTGGGCGTGTCTGGCGGGAAACCGTCGAGGAGGACGAGGCGTTGCCCGATGCAGGTGCGGAGGAGGCGATCTTTGAGCGATCGTGGACCGTCGAGGACACCGAGCGGGTGCTGTTGCCATGGGAGAGTCCGTCCTCAGTGTTTTCATCTTCTTCGTCGTCAAACCCGAAGATGCCGTTTACTGGCTCGGTCGACGAAGGCTGCTCGAGGAGCGTCTAGTCAGTAGCACCATCGGTTATGACTTTCACTCACTCTTTGGGGTTGGGGCAGTGCTTTGACTTGCTGAGGAGAATTGGCTTGCCTGGCTGCACCTGCGGAGCCAGAGACGAACGCAGGGTGGTTTGTGTTGATATACGCCGCCTGGATATCGATCAGGCTCTGCGTATACTCCGAAGTAGGACCCAGTCGTTCACGAAGCAGCTCAGATACCACCTCGATGATCTGGGAATGCAATCTCGGGAAGCGTTGCAGCTCCTAACACACATGCACGTCAGCAGGGAGGGAGAACCGAGTATTGTCTGAGGACGCACCGTGCTTGTGCAGTTATGGCATATCCGCACCAGCTCCTCGTACACCAGCTCCACGCACCTCAGAGCCGGCGCCTCCAAGAGCTTGATCTGCGGCTTCACCAGCAGCTCGAACGCAACCTCCGGCACGAACAGGCTCGGCCGCGGGCCCGTCGAGTTGCGGATCGCCGTGCGGATGTCCTGCGCGTCGAGGCCGGACGTCGAGTCGATCAGCTCGAGCGCATGCCCGAATACGTCGTTGAAAATGTAGTATATCCGCGCGCCCCCGCACAGCTCCTTCGTCGAGATGTCGAGCGAGGTGCCCTCAATGCTCGCGATGAAGTCGCGCGCAAACTGCGTCATGAGGCGCAGGACGAGGGCGCCCTGCGAATTCGCGTCACCGAAGACCGCCGCGTCTCCGAACGAGTTGAGCTCCTGTTGCGTCTGGCCCATGAGCGTGTTGAGGCGCGCCTTCATGTCTGGCAGCTTATCGCGGATGTGGCCCATGAGCACCTGGTTGAGCGTGCGCGCGAGGTAGCGTGTGCCACACTTGTGCGCGATGTTGCGGTACGCCGGGTGCGTCTTGAAGAACTCCATCTCGCTGTCGAGCGCGTCCTTCATGGCCTTCTTCTCGTTGATATCCAGCTGCGAGCGGTTCACGATGCCGATGAAGCCCAGCTTGAGCGGATAGAGCCGCCCCGTGAGGACGTCAAGCGCATTGGTGCCTGCGTCCATGAGATCGAGCTTGGTGAGGACACCGATGGTCCGGCGGCCCTGCGGGTCCACTTGCCGAGCGAGCTTAAGGGACTCAGAGTTGGCGAGGTCGACGTTGGCGGGCGAGACGGAAAGGATGACACAGTTCTCTTTCCCGATGTATTCCTGTACTAGTCCACGGATCTGCTTTTCGATATCCGACGGCTGGTCTCCGACAGGAACCTTTCGACACGAAGTTCTCAGCACAACCCAATAAGTCAAAAAGTCAATTGACGCACCTTTGTTAGTCCGGGTAAGTCCACGAGCGTCAAATCCAACACGTTCGGGCTGTATATCCTTAGGCTAATGGGCAGTTTGCTGATGCCTTTATTCTGGCCTGCCACCCGCAACGTCTCCTGCTCGATTTCCTTCCGGATCTCGTCAAAGTCCGTGAAGCGCTTGTCAGTGTGAAGAAACTGGCCCCACTCGGTGTTGCCGTGCGCATCGGGTTTGGGGGTGTGGATGAGCTGCAGGACGAGCGGGCGTCGCGTGACAATACCCGACCCTCTCGGGAGGAAGTCGCGCCCGACGATACTGCATTGTATTGATACATTGGTCAAAGACGAGCGTTTGGAATAGGCGGCCACTCACGTCTCCAACACACTCGACTTTCCTGCTGACTGGCTTCCCACCTAGACGAACAACAAAAGCAATTGAACCGAACGCACTACCGATACGAGCTCAACGCGCACGCACCACCGCAATCTGGGGCATGTCCAGCTCCCCACCTGCGCGGAGTGAGTTCATTCAGAAATTTGCAACAAGATTCAGCCGCAGGCACGTACCAAGGTTGCTGAACGTGTCCTGGAGCTTGTTGACCAGACTGATCAGGTCCGAGTCCATCGTGTCCGTCGTGGCTGGTCGTCAAAGGGCTAAAGCCGTTATAGTTGATCCAAAGGAGGATGAGGGTTGATTAAAAGGAGTGGCACGAGAGTACGTGTTCCCCACGGCAGCGGGACGCGTTCGCGGTCGCTGTGGTCACTGGCAAAGGTTTTGCGCGTCGCGACGGCGCGGAGGGTGGCTGGTGTTCATTTTTGGAAAACATGACGTAATTCAATCTGTTCCAGCAGCGCGCTGTTGTCTTGACTTGACAACATATTGTCGAGTACCTCAAGGTCAGCTCAAGTTTCCTTGAGGTGCATTCTCTGAAAAGAAAAGACCAGACGATTTTTATTTTCATCTCGCAAAATCACCTGAATTTGTAGGTCTATTGGCCTTGGGGCAGATCAAGGACTCGACCGCACCCACCCTGAGGTGTCCTCGGCCTCACTTTACGCCTCATGATCGAGTGCATTTCAAGGGGGTTTCTCGGGCGCTGAAAGAACGAGCAACTAGCCCTACGCTACGCCGGTGCCTGTATCTACATGTGTCTACGCTGTCCGCTCGGCTCGGCGTCTCTTATTGCGCGGGCGGCTATACGACTTGCATGTAGACTCTAGATTTCTTGCCATCACAGAAACAAGCATCCCGTTGCTCGAGCTCGCAGACACAGGACTCTACCCCGGCGCCGCTTCCTTAGCGTGATCCTCGAAGATCTTGTAATGATGGCTGCCAGTCACATAGGCTTCTATGGGACGTTCGTCCAATTTACTCTCTGCTTCTCTCAAGATTCTGCCCTAATGCCGACTTGATCTGAGCGGACGGCGTCCTGGTCGAGCGATGTATGCTGTCTGGCGAAGATGCTGTTTGTCTTGACTTTGGGATCTGCTTCAGCCGCACGCATTGCGCCACGCCGACTCAGAATGTCCGGAGCAGCGTCACTCGGCCGTGGATTATACAGCCGGGACGCGCAAACAACATGGCAAAGTAATAGAATACAGAAACGGTGATTCTCACGTACGGTAAGTGCCCGGCATGCAGCATTTATTGAACACAACGCCACGGTCCGGGAGGGGATCGTCAAAGTTGAATACGGAAGGAGTTTCCCTGTATGATTATTATAACTTATTTCGTGCGCCGTCACCGAAGCGAGCTCTCATCTGCATCACATAGTGCTATCTCAACTGTGGCGTGTCCGCGATCCTGTACGTTGATTTCTCTTTGCGGACCTATCGGAAAATGGGCCACCGGCTGGAAAAGACTAAGAAACTAGCGCACACACCTTTGCGCCGCGCAAATCCCATGATACTAGGGTGCAACAAACAGGATGCAGCAATGTCACTCCTCAAGGAACGAAGCTTTGTCTCTGCATACGTTAGTCCATTGCACATTTCTACATCCTTTTGCAAAGTGCACAGCTTTTGGACACGATGGTCATTGTGAGGCCGGCTCCACTCATTGCTATTTGAACTGCATGCATAAAAAACGTGCTTTCCCAAGCTCCATCAATTTTAAATAACCCAACAGCCCCCAGCGACAGACCATCTCACAACCTCTCAGACAAATTCAGAAATTCTCAATCTCAGAATCAACTTAGACGATGTCAAACAATCCATACAATAGACTATTCTTGACCAGTGCCCAAGTGAGTCCAAAGTGACTGAAGCTGCAAATGCCTCAAACCCTGAGATGTACCAACAGGCTCGAGCAGAACACATAAATAGAGCAAAAGGCAGATTTACAGAACTCACATTTGAAATCCTCGCCAACAACAATGATGATTTGAAGGAAATCAATAGAA
This sequence comes from Phellopilus nigrolimitatus, assembly GCA_021029095.1. NCBI lineage: Eukaryota > Fungi > Basidiomycota > Agaricomycetes > Hymenochaetales > Hymenochaetaceae > Phellopilus > Phellopilus nigrolimitatus. The sequence continues at coordinate 189,621 of JAJOHG010000054.1, read as the reverse complement.
AAATCAGATCGGTACACCAAGGTGTGTAGCTTGGATGGCGTTTCTGCTTGATCCCAGGCTCGGCTATGTTTCCAGTAATTGTCCACTATGCTGATAAGTTCTTTTTCTTGAAGTTGAAGGTGAGGGTTGCAGACTCTACTACAAAAGATTCATTGAGAATGGCACGAGCATGGTGTGTCTCAGAGGTAAGCTGTGGGATTTCCAAAGGGCTATATGGATAGATGACTTATTCACACGTACCAAATACACAGTGACGAAGAATCCAACAAAACCTGTTAAGGAAGATGATCTCACAGTCGACCGTGTCAGATATTCAGGGACAGCAGCTGAAATCAGCTTGTTAATTGACAAAGATAAGCATGACCAAGATGAACATAGACGTCAACGTGCCGTGTTACATGATATTACAGAAATCCAGAAAGCGTTGCAAAGGATTGTTCATACATTATCTCAGTAGTGAAGCAACACATGAAACTTTGAAGTCTCGTATCTACTCAGTATGAGTTTATGGGGTTTTTTGAGCCCGAGCGCAAGAGAAACATGCAAGTTGGCATCGTCTGCAGGATACCCGAGTCAAGTACTCCCTCTAAGACCCACATGGTGATTTTTATAGACGCATTTTAGTACATGGTTTAGCTCCAAAGTGGTTGGTGCAGTGTGACTCCCATAAGTACAGTACAGTCTATCAGGGCTGGTCCTGCTGAGCTGGATGACTTGAGCCAGATGAGTTAGCAGATTCTTATCAATATTAGCTTTGACGTGGAAGATTGCTCGAGTAGTTTTTAACAGAAAAGATGGAATTGATACATACATGACAGGCATGCCAGTGAGAGACGGCGTAGACTTGGTTCACGGAGAGGCAGACGTCATACCAGGGGTTTATTATGTAAGACACACGTCAAGAAACGCGCCCCAAATATCCACAAACACTCGGGCTCACGCATGAATCATTTTGCAGTACAGTAGAGTCGAGCGACGAGCAAATCCTCGTGTTGAGATTATATGGCTTATGTGTTTTGTGTTGATGTGGCGAAGTTTATTTGATTGTGTTTGGTGTAGTCGGAGTTCAAACATTTTTCGTAGTGATATACAGCATGTATGCGCATTCGAGCGTCTCTCGCGCGTTTACTACGGGTTACACGATATACTTGGAAATTGTTTCGTTGTCTTCGCCAGCGCCACAAAGACGAAAATCCAATACCTCGGAAATCGTGTCAGAAACCCGTGTTCGCGGTATGTCTAGCATCACAGATAGTCGCCTCCTCGAGCGACAAGCCGGGAATATTTCGCGTCTGGTAGATGATACGATAGTGAGGGTTTTGTTGTTCTGTGACACCATCGCCCTCCTGCACCTTGGGCAGGTGAGCGCAGTCGACGTTTTACATTGTTTAAAATGCTCTTCTGACTTTTGAGAGCTGTTTCAAAGACATGTAGGTACCTGAATCTGCTCGTAAAAAGGCGGGAAGTCTGGATCGCCATTTTACACAGGCTACCTCGCGAATCGATGCCCAGTATCGCCCCGCATGAGAGGCGCGATGAAGCCGATTTCCGTGAACTTGCGATACGAGCCGTGCGAGGATACAAGAACTGGACATCTAGCAGTCCGAAGCCCTCTCGCAGAGTCTGGCTGAGCGTTCTCGATCCTGAAAGCATGCTCACCAACCCCCGACTTCTTCCTGATAAACGACACATAATTTACTTCTGGAACGATAAACTATGCTGCGTGGACGTAGAAAAGGACGCATATGTGCTCGAACGCAACTACGGCCTCATCAAATGTCTTCTTTTCACCTACTCAATGAACCCGACTGGCGAATCTGTCAAAATATCCATCATATCAAGTCCCGAGGACCATGGTGTACCCACGTACGTATCTACACAAAACCTTGATTATATGAATAATCTGACAGGCAGCGGAAGTACATTCCTTATCGAAGTGATTGAGCTCAGCTTTGCTTCGAGAAAATGCACGCCTGTGAGCACCGTGGCGCTAAACGAGAAGAACATCTGCAATGTCGCTCGATACGACAATATTATGTTGGGTGTAATCGGCCCAACCGTCAACACGTCGCTTTTGTTTATCTCATTCAGAGCAAGGACTCTCGATGGACGAATCACTAGGGGGGCCATTGTTCTTGACTGGATGCGGCATTCGATACTCTTGTTATCGTTTGACAGTTGCGTAAGTAAGCAATACAACATGCGATGCGATGTACTGACATAAGTGTCAGGCTGAAACGGAAAAGGATTTCGATTCGCCATCCTGCATCGTGAACGACCACGCGCTATACATTACAGGACTTGGCAGCGATTGTCCGTCTATTTGCTCTGTTCATCTTTCGAGATTCAACTGAATACTGGCGGGACTGCAGCAATCCAACTGTCATGGGTGAATGTCACAGTCAATCCCGGTCACGTTACTTCGTTTCCGCTTCCCCTCCTTGCTACAGAAACACCGAGTACCATCTTCCTAAGTACACATCCCTCAAACTGGCTAGACCTTGAGAAAGCAAGGCGCAAGGATCCGCATGTCGCTTCGCTTTCGCTAATTGATGTTACTTACTGCTGGGATGGAGTTGGGGGAACCAGCAATCCCCGTTTGTCGAGACCCTTCCATCTACATTTTGTAGAATGGCCAAGCGTTCCAGGCACGCTGTCGCTTGGACGATTCAGCCTCGAAAGCAACCCCGATTTGCTTCTCCGAGCCGCGACAAAAGCAGAGCTTTTCATGCGTCGTAATATTCTCCCATCCCGACACGGTCGATTTGCAATCTGTACGTGGGGAAGAGCTAGAGATCCTCATGGTCGTCCGCAAACACGAGCGGCCGCTCTGCTTTCAGATTGCAATTCATCCGGAGCGCTGGAACACCTCGATAACAAAGTTGCTCGCCATATCATCATGGAATATTATAGCAGTGCAATCGTCACATCTTCCCTGCCAGATACGTCAAACGCGCGCAGGACACTACCAGACTCTGGAGGGTTTGTTTTCGAACAATATGATTAGGTTGCTGGATGCGTTCAATTTGCTATATTTTTTGTTACAAACCTCTTTGGGTGGAATATTTCAGAACGGCATGACTAGATTTCAATGAAAATGCCATTTGATTTCTCGACTCTCCCTCACATTGACGCCATGGATTTATCGGGTGCCTGAGGTACTCAAGGTCAGCTCAAGTATCCTTGTGGTGGATGCTCTAGAAGGAAACGGCTGACGATTTGTTTTCAACAATCGTCTGAACTTGTGGACCTATCGGCCTTGAAATAGCTCAAGGACGTAGACCGCCTGAGCTGCCTCGGCCTCATTTCACGCCTCGTGACCAGGTACACGTCGGCGCTGGAAGAACGATCAACTAGCTGAAACGAGCCGTACGTACTCCGGCGCCGGCGACCACCTGTTCGGCGTCCCCTGAGGTGAGCGCGCTTAGTAGGGGAAAGTTAAATTTGAGATTTACAACTCTCAAGCTCCTGCCTATTACAGCGCACCTCAATATGTCGCGGCACATCGGCATCTAAGCTCGCGGTCAACGAGCAGTGGCAAACGCCGGAGCATTTTTCAAGTGTCCTAGGGTTACAATCCAAATTTACTAAATGAGTGTCAAAATGAATTTTTCGTCGCTATCTGTCCTTTTTTGCACAGCACCATCATAGATAAGTCTTTTTATGGATGTTTCAGGCACTTGAAGCCCAAATTATGGTTGAAGACTGCAGAAAAGGGCTTAAACATATGTACAAACTTGTTACCCGATGTCAAAATCATACATATCTAAAGAAGAACGGTTCAGAAACCTTATTTCCAACCCTAGTCTTCCTGATGAGATTGCCGGCGGTCGCGATCACACGTTATAGGGCTGTGAACCCTGCTGATGCGATCGCAGAAGCCGACGTGCCGCGACTTGTTGAGATGCGCTGTAATAGGCAGGAGCTTGAGAGTTGTAAATCTCAATTTTAACTTTGAGCTCCCCTAGTGACTTGCATATAAATTCTCTTGCGCATTACAGAGACAGGCTTCCCGGTGCTCGAGCGCGCTATTTAATTGGGCCCGGCGCTGTCCTCCTACAATGTAAGCAGTCAAAATACTGTAGCTCGGCAAGCTCTGTGAAACTTTTCTTTCAGAGGTCGTAATATCCCACATTCGACCCCTTTTTTCCAATTACATATGCCTGAATACCATGTACCTTGTACCCTTATTGCTTAGTTTTCATTCAGCCGAAGTTGAAAAAATCAGCCTCCGAAAATTTGAAACATGCAATACATTGCCTTTATGGAAGGTAAAAATATAACGTAATATCGGTTATTGTTTTACAACAAGTCTGGATGGCAGCTTCAGCCTTTAGATGGCCTTGCGAACCTTCACAACCTCAGGGATTTGACGACCGGAATTTTATTACCTTACATCCCATCCAGCTTCACAGCAATTGTGCAGAATAATTCCGTGAATGTGTCTCAAGTGTAGAAGATTTTTTTTTTCTCTTTTTTTTTGCCCGAAAATTTGAAACAAAGCTTGCTTAATCTGGAAAGTGCTTAAATTTGCGTTTCTCTCTTACTTCTATTATGAAAATTAAAATCTCAGACCAAACTTCGTAAAATTGCGGCCCCTATAGAGGTGCCGCTTTTTGCCTGCTTACACTGTAGTGTGGTTGTATAATGCTTACTTACCTATAATTACGGTCATAATTATTTACTCAGCCATTTTGCTCACTAATGCGAATCGAAGCTTCAAGTTTTCCTGTATAAAATACCCAGTGCGTTCGCACACAAACCCGACCAGCTCCCTTCTACACAATCGCCATGGCTCCCTCTACGATGCTAGCCGTCGTCATCACCGGCGGCGGGAACACCGAAGTGCGCGAAATCGCCGTCCCCACACCGGGCCCGGCCGAGATCCTCGTGAAGGTCGCCACCGCCGCGGGCAACCCCACCGACTGTGAGCACCCCCTGAGACATATCGCAGCGCGCGAGCAGCGTATCTGAACAGCGCGGCAGGGAAGATGGTCGATAACCACACTCGCGTCGGCGCGGTCGTCGGCTGCGACTTCGCGGGCACGGTCGTGGCGCTCGGGCCGGATGTCCCGGCCGGACAGTTCACGGTCGGCGACCGCGTCGCAGGCCTAGTCCACGGCGGTACGTCCCCCCGCCCCCGCCCACAGCGCGTGTACTCACATACATTTGCCCCATGAATGCGCGCAGCCGCTTATCCGAACGGTGCGTTCGCAGAGTACGTCGTTGCGTCCTCGGCAGCGACCGTCCCTCTCCCCGCCTCCTGGTCCTTCGAGCAGGCCGCGCAGCTCGGCGTCGCGGGCTACACCGCGTGCATGTGTCTCTATTACGCGCAGGCCCTGCCGTCCCCGCTCGCGCCTGCCGAGACGCCGACGGACATCCTCGTCTGGGGCGGCGCGTCCGCCGTCGGGCAGTACACAGTGCAGCTCGCGCGCGCAGGCGGCCTGCGCGTGCTCGCGACCGCGTCGCCGCGCAACTTCGACCTCGTCACGTCCCTCGGCGCGGACCGTGTGTTTAATTACGCCGACGCGGACGTGTCGGCGCAGATTAAGGCAGCGACGGGCGGGGCGCTGCGGCACGCGGTCGACTGCATCAGCGAGGGCGAGACGCCGCGGCAGGTCGAGCAGGCGCTCGGAGACGGCGGGGGTTTCGTGAGCGCGACTTTGCCGTACGAGGCAACGCGGACGGACGTGCAGCATTCGTTCGTGTTGGCGTACATGCTCCTCGGGAAGGTGCGCCGCTCGCTGCATATATACCGCACCCCGCCTCAATTCTCGATTCAATTGCATTGCAGGCGATCGAGGTGCCGATGAAGCTGCCCGCCAGTCCGGAGCAGCACGCGTTCGCGCGGACGGCGTCGGAGATCCTCGGAGCGGCGCTCGCGGCCGGCCAGGTGAAGCCGGGGCCGATCAAGCTCATGCCCGCCGGGCTCGCGAGCGTATGCGACGGCCTGGAGTACCTGCGCAGCGGAAAGGTATGTTCGTGCACTTCTGCGTCTTTTCCAGATGACTCATCTTTCGATAGGCCAGCGGAGAGAAAGTTACGTACAGGATCGCGGACACGCCGCAGTTAAAACAACAGTAGGTGGTGCGAATGAGAATTCACTACGGGGACGGCGCACGAAATAAGTTGTAATACGTGTACTTTTAAGCATGCAGCTGCACACCCCGCGTATGGAGCCTTCTCCTTACACATTCTTCTCGATTCGCGCTTTAACGATCTCCTCACGTATGGAACTTTCTCCAAGTACTACTGCCGAAAGAAAGCCGAGAGCTGGATTGCATATTAGGGAACTCTTTCAACGATCATTAGTATTTACTACATTTGAATCCGCCTACGATTTCTCAATCTACCGTAAAATTTCGGAAATTGCGCCAACAAATGGTGCTCACTGGAAACGGCTCCGAGACAGTCCGAGGCTGGGAAGCAGGCGAAGTTGCTAAGACCTCCAACAAGGTGCGCGTTTGCGAATATTTTATGGATGTGATCACCTGCTAATTATCACAAACTCTCCGTGTTGGGTGAAATTTTGTTCGATGTAGACGACAAGACGGCCGACCTCAGCGTTACCTCTAAAGCCAAAGAGTGTGCATCCCAAAAGAAATAAGCGGATGGTATAAAATCTCTTTTTTGTGTAGACGGGACAAGACATTTTGTCATCTACAATTGCCCAATTCCTTGTTCTCGCCGAGAAGATTTCTTTTTTTTCGCTTGTGTAGACGGGACAAGGCATTTTGTCACCCGCAATTTCCCAACGCCTCGAACTACTAAAGATAAGGCCATTTGCTAGAGCAAAAACGAATCTTTCGACAAGCAGCTACAATGGATCATGCTCGTCGAAGTTTTGGCGTTCTTTGTTACTTATTATCTTGTGCTTGAGGCTGCGGTATCGCCCAGCGCGTCATCTACACTTGGTGCGTGTACTTATAAGACATGACAAAAATATAATTGCTAAATGTATACTGTAATCAGGTCGGCTGTTTCTCCTAAGTTACAGGCTTCCTAGCACAAATGACGCGGAAAGTGAAATGGCAGTCGCTCATTTCATCCCATACTTGTTCAACTTTGTCGATCAATGCCTGGTAGTCTGCTTCGGACTGGAACATCCCAAGCCCGTCCTTCTTCATCACGGCTTCTCCTAAGTTCTTGAACATCTTCTTGAAATTCTCCGATCCTCTGCGGCCAATTTCTCCTGCACTTTTGCCCACCGGCGCCTCGCGTTCCTCTATCACGATGTTTTCGAACCCCGCTTGCTTGAGCATTGCGGGGAGTTGCCAGCCGTTGTCAATAAGAAGACTGTGCCTCCTGAATAGCGTAAGTACTGCTTGTTGCAGCAACTCGAGCGCGTCCGTGTTCCCCTCCGCATCACCGACACCGGACGGTAAACGGTCCCAGGCAAGTTCCACGATTTGGAGGACGCCACGAGGATTCAAGGCGGTGAAGACTTGAGACAGAGCGATAGGCCACTGGGTGGCCATCAGTGCGCAAGAGAGGAGACGCTGATGGACGAAGTTCAAGGAGGTGTGCCCCTTTCGTCCATCGACAACATCGCTCACGAGATCTAGCACCGACGTCTCGTGGAACCAAAGGTAGCCTTCCAGTGGAATGCGCGGGAAGAGCGCGGATGAGACGTCCAAGGCGTACAGTTGGACCGATGTCTTTGGCCACTTCAGCGATTTGTAGAAGCCGACAGCCCAAGCGCCTGAGATAATAACATAAATTCGACGGTCAATGCCCTATGAACGCATTCTCGAGACCCGTGTAGGACTCGTACCACTTCCTGTTCCGACGTCCATTACGAATGCATTATCCCACATTTCTTCGCCGTAGTATGATTTCTCGTAGAAGCAGCCCTGGTGGACAGTCTCCATCAAATACTCGTGCTGGGCATCCAGTCTGTCGAACCCCTATTAGATGATTATGGAGGACGTCGCGAGGTCTACAAATGTCTGGACTCGCCTTCGTCGCTCGTCTTCGTTTCTTGGAAGTATATAGTTGTCGTGATGGAGTTCATCGACATTCCCCGTGCTGTGAAGATTATTTGCTCTGGTGGACTTGGAGATCGATCCTTTAGCTTTAGGCATGTTGACCAGCGCTGGAACAAACATTTCCTTCTTTTTTATACCCCATTCTGTATTTATCTGGTTACCGTGTCATGCTATGCACGGAGCACGCGCTGTGCTGAACGAGACAAGTCAACACGGGTTCGCGAACAGGTTCGCAGATAGGTTCGCAGATAGATTCGCAGATAGCCTTTTTATAAGAACATTCGCGTAGTGGCACTACACAAGCTAATCTGAACAACGAAGTGGAGTCGCGACAGTGTATCTACAACAAAAGGGGTGTAAATTCTTGGCTTTCCTGATAAAGAGGTCGGAAATTGTGTATGAACATCGCACTCGCTTCCCTCGAGGGGCGTTTATGAGTGTATTTTTCATTGTTTAATCGAAGACTCAACTTTTTTTACCAACTTTCAACTCGTTTGCCAACTTTTTTCCTCAACACCCAACTTTTTTGTAGTCGCAACATCGTACTTCCTACTTACTTTTACCTATGCTTCATAGAGCCTAGTCTAAGTACAAAAAAAATATTGTCGAGAGATCAAGTGTCTAAGCCGAACACTTAAGGTGCTGTACAGAAAGTCCAACTCCCTGTATTCCTTGGCTGTGGTTTTTTTTTGCAACACCGTGGTTTTTTTTGCAACACTGTGGTTTTTGTGGTTTAGACTGTGGTTTGGCTGTGGTTTGGCTGTGGTTTCACGTGGTTGATGATGTAATGGGTTCGTGGCACCTCGCAGGCTGGTTTCTCTATGACTAAGCGTGGTTTGGCTGTGGTTTGGCTGTGGTTTCACATGGTTGATTATGTAATGAACTTGTGGCACCTCGCAGGCTGGTCTCTCTATGACTAAGCAAACTAACAAATCTTGTATGCACTCTGTGAGCGACTTCGCAGCAGATACAGTAATACAATTTAAAATGAGTGTCCATACATTGATCTAGTAATTGCAAGAGCATTGCTCCACAATGCATTAATGTCACTGTCCTCTACACTACCAATCCATGCTTGCAGCGAATCATTCAGGTAGACCAGCTCCTCCAGTGTGATAGGCATGTTCGGTGAATCAAGAGCAACCTCGTTTAAATGCTCTGGAGGACCAGTTCGGCCAATCCAAGAACTAGATTGTTCATCAGCTGTGTTGTTCAGCCTTTGTGAATGAAGGAGACGATCATCTTGAAGTCCCTCCCAGTCAACTCCAAATACCTCCAATTCTTCTGCTGACATATGATCATTAAGATCATTAAGTGGTAATTGAGCTCCCCTAACTCCATGAACAAGCATATCGAAGCCAAACATATCTGCAGGTGAGCGATTCGGACCATCACGGATCTGCATGCGATGCTGGTTCCAGGAATCTGCAAAGAAAGAGAGCTGCTGGTTTATAACAGGAAGGAAAAGCTGGTGCAGCAGCCATATGTGGTTAACATTATTGATGTCAAGGCCATGATGAAGCTCCAGGACAGTGAAATGATCTGCCCATGTTGCAGTGACCTGTGCAGTGACATCGACCCACAACCGCTCTATACGAACATTGTGGACACTCCTGAGATAAATTCGATCAGACCAGCTGGAGTGTATTTGAAGAATTACTCACCTTCCCCATATGTATGAACCCCGACGTTCACCACAGTTAGATTCCATCCATGCAGCGACGAGCAAGTTTTCAACACCGTGGTCTCCCCGAAGTCTAGATGGGATCCCATATTGTCTGGCTGCTGCTTGAAAGATATCAAGCACTGTCTCTCCTCTGTTGTTGTCCGAGGCATGAAGTCCAGTTATGAGTCGCGAGTAGCCATCAATAAATCCATGTACAACAATACCCCATCATATTAATCCTATAAAACAATTGTCAGCCATCTCAGTAATTAGGAGACAGAAACATCGCACCATGCTGCCCATCATGATGCCAAAGTGCATTTGGCCCAGGGACAGAGTACACTCGGCGACGAATTGTGATGCGAGAAAACACCCGCTGAACTGGATCAATGCGCATCAAAGAAGATCGAATACGCTCTCTGGGTAACCGGTGGCCTAGTCTCCGCAGCATTCCCTCTAGCATGGTGACACCAGCTCTCCTGTAATGAGACCTGAGCTGTAGGAGAAGATCATCGAGTTGAGCATCAGACATATCAGATAGTGGCCCAGTAAACGAAGCCATAGGTTGTCTTTCATTGGCAGTAGATGCCAGAGTGAGAGCTGATGATACAGGATCTGATGGTAAGACATCGTTTGGAATGTACGATGGGAATGGGAGCTGTGGGTCGAGAATATCGTCAGCCACAGCCAATGGTTGTGGATCTGGCTGTGGCATAGGTGTGGACAGGCTATCAGGCTGGGTATAAGATCTATGGAATGGGCTCTGTTGGGGTTGGGAGATCCCATGCTCCAGTAAGGCATTCCGTACAGTAGTCCGGCTGACATTGAGATATTGTGCGATGCTGGATGTCGAACGCAACGAGTAGGCCCACCGAAGAAAATCAGGATCAATGTAGTATGAGGGACGGCCTCGTCCACCTGATTGAACAGTCTCAACCACTATTGGTCTTCCATGGTGAGATCGGTCAAGCACCTGCTGGTACTGAAGGCGAATGTTGTTCTGCATTGCTGCAATATTCTCCTGCAACACCTCTAATTCCCTCGGTTCAAAAATTGTGGCAAACTTATATAGAAGGTGTAAGCTTCAAATGCATTGAGTGGACTCTGTCATTCACCTCATTGACCAGTCTCACATACTCGTCCAGTTCGTCCCCAATCCGTGAGACAACAGTGGAGTCGGCATTACTGGAAATGGCCTCTTGAATAGCATGCTCGAAGCGACGATAATGTGACCGAAAGGCTGATAAAAGGTCCTGTGGATTGAGTTGGTTCTCTGCTTGAGTGACACCTTCTTGAGGCATGGTATGATATTGCACAGGGATGAAGGAATGGAGGTACGAATGTCTCAGCATTATCTGACCAATGATTGAAATCAAAGCCAAATTAAGAAGTATTATGTGATAGCTTCCTTTTTGGGCCTTGATGTGTGCACCCTGAGTAGGTAGGATTCGTTGGTGCTTCTTCCACATTTGCTTCCAACCCAACTGTAAGCCACAGTCTGTACATTTCTTTACTGAAATTCAGATCTCTTAATTAACTTACTATAGATGGATCAGTTTTTGTCAGAACCTGGGATATCTGAAGCAATAAACCCAGCATTGGGGTCGAACATACCTGGCTGTGAGTTTTGTCTTGCTGCTATTCGCATTTTGCAGGCAGAGTTTTTGATATATATAAATATGTAAGCCCGCTGGCGCGTTCTTCCCATTTCCGACACAATGTGTGTCCGACCGGCCGACGTTTTCAAGCCGACGTTTTCGAGCCGACCGGCCGACGTTTTCAAGCCGACGTTTTCAAGCCGACCGGCCGACGTTTTTGCATTTCCGACTTTCCCAACTTGTCGGAAAGTCGGCTTACGTACTTCAAGAGTAATAAGGGTCGGATCCCTGTCGGACTGGTACTGTATAGTTTTTATTATATAATCTGACCCATTTTCATTGCGCGCCATCGCCTTTGTTGCCTCAGTATCTCTGACAGCAACAAAGGTGAGTAAATGCGTCTCCTGTATGTATTTAGAGTATCTCTGACAGCAACAAAGATTACTTTGTCCTGTTTGTCTTGTAGGCTCAAGTGTTGGCACTCTCTGGGTGCCTTCCACTTTTTTTTTAACATCAGCAAAGCGTATCTTTGCCCCTTGCGCGTTTCCGCACCTCCCTCGCCGCGATCCGACGAGTTTCGACCTTGCGCGTCTTCGCGGGTCACAGTAGACGTCCCGACCGACTGTCCGGACGTGGCGATCAAGTCCGATTGACTTCGATCCCAAAATAGCGCCAGTAACGCGACTTCGAGTTCCCGCGCGGCAGGCCTTCTCAGCGATCCCGAGAGAGGTCCCTTCGGTGCCCGATCAGTATATTTTTGGCGCACCATCACCACCGCCGGATTCGAACACAGAAGACTCCGCATCCGACCGCAGTACAACACCACACGTGTCCGAATCCGAAACCGAAGACGTGAAACCACCGAAAATGGCACCACCGAACGCACAGCTTGCGACAATTGAGTGGGCGGGGCCGACGAAAGTCCCGTTGCTAACGGCCGGTGATCCGACACCCCGAACGTTGATGGAGTGGTTTGGGAGGGTGCGGGCGTATCAAGCAACCAAAGGGTTGAGAGATGATCAGATTGTGGCAGCGGTGGTCGGAGGGATCATGGACCCGCGTTTTGCGGAGTGGATTATGTCGGACTACACCCGGGTGAGCACACTTCCGTTGGCGGAATTTGTGGCCGAGTTCCGACAGGAAGCGCTGCCGGTCGATTGGGTGGCGCTTGAGCGGCAGAAGCTCCTGGCTTCCCGTCAGGGTGCGGCGCAGTTCTGGGATTGGCAGCGCGAAGTCAGTACGCAGAACTCGGTGCTCCCGGCAGGCACGCGCATGTCGGAAGACCGACTCCGGGAGTTCCTGGAGGCGAATATGCATCCGGACCTCCAAGAAATGATACGGGTACAACCCCCGACCCTGACCGAGCCCCACGCAGTACTCCGAGCCAAGTATGAGGCCGAAGAGCGTCAGATCCGCGCGGCCAACCTGGTTGGAGCGGCCGCCGCGCAGGCCGCGACACCACCTGGCCAGTGGGTGACTATCCCGGCCCCAGCGGCTCCGCCAGCCGAAGCACAGGTGATCCGACTGCGCATGAGAGAGTGGCTGGGACATGTGAAGACAATGGATGAGCGTCGGGTCCGCAACGAAGACCGCATCCGCCTTGCCAGCGAGACTGCAGTGCGGTCCGACAGAGCAAAATGTCGGACCGACTGGGAGCACGAACCTGCGACACAGCGAAAGTCGGGAGGGTCGGCAGGTAGTCAGGGCAACACCACCCGAACCCCGAACCCCGGAGCCGACCAGAGAGCCACGGTCCGACCAAATAACGAGGAGCGGCTCCTGCTCCAGCGGTACAACGGGTGCTACAAGTGTATGCGCTTCCAGGCCGGACATAACGCTAGAAACTGTCCGAACGGGCCGGTGCGCCGCAAGGACTACAAGCCGCTGACGGAGAGCATGGCGATGGCCGCACCGCCGAACCCGTCGGGCAGCGCGAACGAGTCGGCGCGGGTTAAGACTGAACCTGTTGCGGCGTTCGTGGAGGAACAGCACTCTGATTCTGAAGGCGAAACGTCGGAGTCGGAGTCCGACAAGTATGTGCCATTTCACCAGCCCCATCTCCGACCTGAGTGTTTCATCTCCGCGCGAGACCGCGCGTCTTCGCTTCTCATCCGACCGCTCATTGACTCTGGCTGTGTTACAGTGCTGATTAGTCCCGAGTTCGCTGACCGACTCCGACTCCGACGCCACCGCTTACGTAACCCGGAGTCGGCGACACTTGCACTGAATCAGGAAGGGGCGAAGCCGATAGAGTTGACAGAGTGGGTCCGCGTGCGGGTGATGTCGAAGGATCGGAGTTGGGAGTCGAAGTCGGTCCGCGCCAAAGTTGCGCCGAACTTATGTACGGAGTTGATACTTGGAATGACATTCTTGGTGGCCAACCACATTGTGCACGATGCCGCCGAGCGGACGCTCATTGCCAAGAAGTCTGGAGTGGATCTCATGCATCCCAAGCCTCCGCCGACACCGACACTGAGCCCGACTGCGGAGCCGACGAAATTGAAGGTTTCAGCGCGGAAGGTGTCGGAGAAGACGCGTGAAGCCAGAAATCGAGGGAAGTCGATTCGGAAAGTGTCCAGTAAGCTTCCCGCATGCGGTCCGATCCACCATGCGCCATTTGTATGCCACATTCCGACTCCGAAGAACGGCGCACGAACAAACCTGCCGCCAGAGGTGAAGGCGGCGTCGGTAATGCAATCGATCCGCGACCGAATCCTGATATTGGCATTCAGCGATAAGTTGGCGGAGTTGGATGCACGGGCGAAGGAGAAGTACGCCGACCGATTCCCAGAAGAGCTTCCGCACCTCCGCGACCTGCCCGACAATGTGTTCCATCGCATCAAGCTGAAGGATGCGGGCAAGACATTGTCGGGTCGCACCTATGCAACTCCGAAGAAGTATCGAGATGCATGGCGGATACTCATTCACCAGCATGTAGAGGCGGGTCGGATCCGACGTTCGGACAGTCCGCACGCATCCCCAGCATTTATTATCCCAAAGTCGGATCCGAACGTGCTGCCCCGCTGGGTGAACGACTATCGGGAGTTGAACGCAAACACAGTGCGCGATCGGACTCCACTGCCGCGGGTGGAGGAGATCCTGAATGACTGTGCGCGGGGGAAGATCTTTGGAAAGATCGACATGACGAATTCATTCTTCCAAACCCGCATGCACCCCGACGATGTGCCGTATACGGCGGTGAACACGCCGTTCGGCCTGTATGAGTGGTTAGTCATGCCAATGGGTGCCTGTAATGCGCCTGCGACACATCAGCGTCGGATGTATGCGGCCCTGCAGCATCTCATCGGAAAGATTTGCCATGTGTACCTGGACGACATTATCATCTGGTCCGAGTCGGTGGAGGAGCACACTCGGAACGTACATTTGGTAATGTTGGCGCTTCGGGCGGCCGGACTTTTCTGCTCGCCCAAGAAGACGAACTTGTACTGCGCAGAAGTTGTTTTTCTCGGGCACGTCATTTCGGCACGTGGCATTGAGGCAGATCCGTCGAAGGTCGCGCGGATCCTTGCCTGGCCGACTCCGCAGAAGACGAAGGACGTCCGCGCATTTTTGGGCCTGGTCCGATACATTTCCCAGTTTCTTCCGAAATTGGCGGAGTACACGTCGGTACTGACTCCGCTAACGAAGAAAGAGTACAACCGCAGTTTTCCGAAGTGGACGCCAGAGCACCAGACTGCCTTCGACGCGATCAAGAAAATTGTGACCAGCCGCGAATGTCTAACGACTGTGGACCACGAGTCGGGGGAGTCGATTTTTGTGACCACGGATGCGTCGGACCATCGGACAGGGGCGGTTCTGAGTGTCGGGGAGTCGTGGAAGACGGCCCGACCTGTCGCGTTTGAGTCGGCTCAGTATACCGCGGCCGAAAAGAATTATCCGGTGCACGAGAAGGAGCTTTTGGCGATCGTCCGCGCGTTGAAGAAGTGGCGGGTGTACCTTTTGGGAATGCCATTCAAGGTGATCACGGACCATCGAACACTCACCTACTTCCAGCAACAGAAAGATCTCTCGCGTCGGCAGGCCCGTTGGTCCGAGTTTTTGGCACAGTACGAGTTCGAGATCGAGTACGTGAAAGGCGAAGAAAACTCGGCGGCCGATGCGATGTCACGGTATCCAAAAACGTCGGACGACTCTCCAATGGCGGCGGCGGTGGGACTTGCATGTATGCCGAAGGTTTCCGACGCGCCGACTGCAGCGGCGGTACTCACCATTGCGTCGGACCCAGAGCTTCTGGAGAAGATTCGCGGCGGGTACGCGGAAGACGAGTTCTGCGTGAAGTTGCGGGCAAACGTGCGGAGTATTGAAGGTGCGCGTGAAGAGAATGAGTTGTTGTTTGTGGGTGAGCGGTTGGTGATTCCGAGGAAGGGTGATATCCGCGAGACACTGTATCGGCTGGCGCATGACGAACTTGGCCACTTCGGGCCCGACAAGAGTTACGCGGCGCTCCGCAGCTCTTACTACTGGCCGAACATGCGAAAGGACTTGGAGTCGGCCTATGTTCCCGGCTGTGCGGACTGCCAGCGGAACAAGAGTCCGACCACAAAACCCGCCGGTCCGCTGCACCCGCTCCCGATCCCCGACAAGCGCTTTGATAGTGTCGCGCTCGATTTTGTCGGACCGTTGCCGGAGGATGGCGGTTATAACGGGATTGTCACTATGACGGATCGGCTCGGAGCAGCCGACGTGCGGATTGTGCCCATTCGCATGGAAATGACAGCCGAACAGTTCGCGGCGGTGTTTTTCAACCACTGGTACTGCGAAAATGGACTTCCGCTCGAAATAATTTCGGATCGAGACAAGCTATTTGTCTCGCGCTTCTGGAAGGCGTTGCACACCCTCACCGGAGTCAAGGTGAAGATGTCGACCGCGTACCATCCGGAGACTGACGGAGCAAGCGAGCGGACGAATAAAACAGTCAACCAGATTCTCCGCTACTATGTGGATCGGAACCAGAACCAGTGGGTGCGGGCATTGCCGCGGGTCCGATTTTGCATCATGAACACGGTGAATGCGTCGACGGGTTTCACGCCATTCCAAATCCGACAAGGCCACTCACCAAGGATGATTCCGCCGATTGTGCCGGAGCGCGAAGCAGAATTTCAGGCGGAGGGGGCGGAGGCGGTTCAGGCGATGGAGTTGATGCAGCAGTTGCAGCGCGATGTGTCGGAAGCACAGGATGCACTTCTGGCATCCAAAACCCGACAGGCACACCATGCGAACAAGAAGCGGGCGGCCGACGACCTTTTCAAGGTCGGAGACCAGGTTATGCTCTCAACCCGAAACCGGCGGCGGGAGTACAAGGCGGCCGGACAAGATCGAGTCGCAAAGTTTATGCCCAGGTACGACGGACCGTACTTTATCATCGCTGCGCACCCCGAAAAGTCGGAGTACACGTTAGAGCTCCCTGATCACAGCCAGGCGTTCCCCGGGTTTCATGCTAGCCAGCTCCGACGTTTTGTGCCAAATGACGACACACTGTTCCCAACCCGACAACTCGAGCGACCGGACCCGGTAGAGCCGGAGGCGAATGTGTATGAGGTGGAGGCAATTGTGGATGAGCGGAAGCGCGGCCGCGGCACTCAACTGCTGGTCCGGTGGAAGGGGTACGGCGACCAGGGAATGGAGTGGAAATCGCGCTCCGAACTCAAACAGACGGCGGCGGACCTAGTCCGACAGTGGGATCGGAGAGAGGGGGCCCCACCGCGGGCGCGAAGAAGATGAGATTTTCTTTTAATTTTTGATTTTGATTTATTTTACCCCTTTTCCTGGTTCACTTTATTTCTCGGAGGAGGGGCTTATTCTTTTGAGGGGGGAAGGGTGTAAGCCCGCTGGCGCGTTCTTCCCATTTCCGACACAATGTGTGTCCGACCGGCCGACGTTTTCAAGCCGACGTTTTCGAGCCGACCGGCCGACGTTTTCAAGCCGACGTTTTCAAGCCGACCGGCCGACGTTTTTGCATTTCCGACTTTCCCAACTTGTCGGAAAGTCGGCTTACGTACTTCAAGAGTAATAAGGGTCGGATCCCTGTCGGACTGGTACTGTATAGTTTTTATTATATAATCTGACCCATTTTCATTGCGCGCCATCGCCTTTGTTGCCTCAGTATCTCTGACAGCAACAAAGGTGAGTAAATGCGTCTCCTGTATGTATTTAGAGTATCTCTGACAGCAACAAAGATTACTTTGTCCTGTTTGTCTTGTAGGCTCAAGTGTTGGCACTCTCTGGGTGCCTTCCACTCTTGCTCTCTATGATATGGTGCAAAACTTGCGAAGCCTCTCGCAGGTCCTCATTGCATTTGGCTTCAGTGGATATCAAGAGGACAAATATGCAGCAGGAGTGATGGATTATGCTGGAGGATTGCAGCTCCAGGCAACGAACATTCTTACTTTTTTTGGATGGACTCAGTCATCATACAAAAAGAAGAGCGAAGGGTATAAATGGGCTGAGGATGTGGTGCAGACGATGGAATGGGAAGCCCACTTCCAAGTAAGTTCTCCTCTGTTTCTCGTCTGCAATAGCCCTCAATTGTGTTCAATTTCACACAGACAAGGAAACTATCGAGCACACCTTATATGAAGAATGGACTGGCATCAAGTACATGTTTGCAAGGCGAAGTGGATCACTGGACTCTAAAATTCCTCCAAAACAGTCTGGTTTGTCATTTGAGGAAGGATGTGCATATAAGCTCAGGCAGAGCAGCCTTTACTCGCCTCGCCGCACCCAAATTAAGGCTCGCCTACAGATGAAGGAAGGATTGAATTAATACAGTTTCAATTCAGCAATCAGCATTTTCAAAAATTTCGCAACAGCCCTGCTGCTCTACTGAAAGTTTGTTTTCTCCACCATTAATTACCATGCTATCGTAATACATGATTTTCACATTGGCAAATCCATTCGCCGACTACGGGACTTGTAGGAAGTTAACATGTATATGTAGGGCTGAAAGACGCAGCAAAAATAAAGGGGAAGTAGGTAAGTACTGTAGATGAGCAGTTCGGAGAAGTCAGGTTGAGCGCGGGCAACGTCGGTGAATACATTGGCGAAGTGGCACCCACATGGTTGTAGAAGGCGAGACGTCGCATACGGTGATGATCCAAAGGGCGAGGTCGCGCTAGTAAAGGGTGATTGCGGGACGTAAGGCGACGTTGGTGAGTAGACATTAGGCGAGCTTGGGCTATACCCCGGCCCGCGCGACATTCCCCCGGCTCCCAACTCTGGCCAAAGCCGAGATATGAGAAGGTCGACGGATCGTCTCCACCGTTCCCAGCTAGCGGCGAAAAGGCGGCCTGCTCGCCCTTGAATGACATATTGATCGACCACACCAATGAATTATTGTCATAAGGTGTTATAGCGACTTGTCTAGGAGTCATCCCTCCATTGGCCTGAGCAAACGTTCTCCGCGATACCATGACAATTGTCCTTCTCGCCGACAGCTGTAGCCTCCATGAGAATTCCGACAGTCTCCTCGAATGAACATCTCATCAGTGCGCCCGTGTCCGCACGATTGATACCATGTCGCGTGATGGCCATCAGCGTACCGCGGTGAGTCATGAGATCGCATAGTAGAGCGAGATGACGGTAATTGACATACGAACCATCGAACTCGATAACGACTCCTTCATGATGGCTGCGCGAGCTGCTTCATTGCCGAGCACATTGAAGATCTCCACACAGTTGTTTGAATACGTGCGTTTCCAGTCAACGCCATCGATGCATATCACCGTCTTCAAGTTAACACCGTCCGCCTCCAGAACCCACTCCATGTCATTCTTCTGGATCGACCCGCCGGGATGCGCACTGTCAGGGGCGTAGAGGATAAGTAGATGTGATACGGCAAGAAGATGAATATAACGCACACTGACGATAGCCAATGCTGCTTCGCATCTAACTCGAAAGAAGTAGTTCGTGACCAGAACCGTCTTAGTAAGGGTACTTGATACGATGGGAGTGGGCAGTCTGGTGAGTGCTTGAACCGCCTTATCGTATAAAATGTTAGAACACCACGTCACTCTTAACGTCAGCAAAATCTACTTACCTCGACCTGAGCTACAACATCCCGATCACGCTGTAGTTGCGACACCCACATATAATCCGCCTGCTCGAACTGTATCTTTGCGATCCATTCAAAATCTGCGTCCATCCTGATCCACTCGTATGTTGCACCCGCCATTGCTTGCTCCTCGTCCTCAGTCCAATCGGTGACCTTCCATCGCTCACGCTCGTCTTCATTCTCCCAGACCTCAAGTCCGAAACCCATGTCGACCATACCCATCGCCTCCGCCGCCTCCGTATCACCCTCCGCGGCTGCCTGAGCTGCAGCCTGACGCGCGATATAGCGCTTCGTAATTCGCCGTACGCGCTTGTATTTCGTGTTGAAAGGCACTGCGCAGGGAGAGCAGCAGCTGGTCCTCGGTCTGAGGTTTCTCGGAGGAAGAGGACAGGGGGGCACATTACAATTTTTTTTCAGAACATTTCAGAATGCAGTACACGACGAACAGCACTTTATTTCAGACCACGGTACACTGAGTCGAAACTCCATGCACCTCCACTTTCGCAGCGAACTGCGATTGCTTCGGTCTGAGCATCAAGCACTGCTGCAAGCAGCACTTCATTTCAGAGCACGGTACACTGAGTCGAAACTCCATGCACCTCCACTTTTGCAGCGAACTGCAATTGCTTCGGTCTGAACATCAAGCGCTGCTGCGTGCAGCTGCAAACGACAAAGGAGAGGGAAAGAAGAAGGAACGACGACACGATGTGGCGGTTGCCAGCTGGCAACGGGTGGCGCGAGAAAAACAAAAACAACCTCGATTTGGACGGAGATCGACCGAACGGGAAGGGACCGGCGGAGGCCGTGGTCAGGTGATCTCAGCGTTCAGGTAGACAGTGAGCAACGGAATAATAGTAGCGAGAGTGACGGAGTCTTGATGTTCGTAGCGAAGTTGATAATCTCCTCCAGAACGGGTACATCGAGCGTAACATTCTTACTAGAAACACCGGCTCAACGGAACGTGTTCAGTGTCTATTGTGTCGCCGGTTCACGATCGATTGCGCAGCGAGCGTACCGCACATCTCGCCAGGATGGGCGAGAGACTGGTTGAACTTCGTCTCTACCTCTTCCAGGACCCAGTCAAACGCTTCACGGTTGAGATGGAACTCTTCTAAGACGGGGCGAGCAGCGAACGTCGCGCACAATTGCATGTGGAAGGCGAGAATGCGTTGTCGGCCGCCTCCTTGGTTAAAGGATCATCGCCGCGCACGACAATGAGACGTTCTGTCAGCTGCTGCGCCTGCCCGATCATGTAAGTCGGCTCCAAATCGCTTGGTTTCCTGCGGTCCATGTGAAAAATCTGGGTCGCATTCTGCACTCTATGCGGTTCAGGATGACGGGCAGGCAATGCGCAGTGGAGTTGTCCCTGCCAAGGAAGATGAAGTATCGCAAGAGGCGGCGGTCTTCACATAGCCTTTCGTATTCCTCATCGAGCTTCTGCTGGAGTTCGAGCGACGAATCGTCGATACCGACCTGAAGCTCGCCGGGGAGGAAGCCACCATTGGGATCAGTAATGTCCACTCCATAGCGATGCTCGAGTTCACGATCATTTATGCCGAACGTCTTAATCGTCTGCCTTGTCTATTAGTGTATGAGTGAGGAATGAAGAATTTCGTCTCACAAGCATCGAACCTCCATGTCTTCGCCATCCATGATGATGTCGTAGAAGCTAAAGAGTACGGGGAACCAAAATGTGATCGCGGCATCCTCAACTGCTGGGCCCTGCATGCTTTCGGCATGCACGCAGCTCAATGCACAGTCGGGGCACTCGAGCATTGTCGGGATGACGCCGCGAAGCATGGCAATAGCCAGCAAACTGATTTTCTGGAACTTGCTGACTTTGCAGAAATATGTGACGCAGACAGTTGCCGCGCCGCCGCCGAGGTGCGCCACCGCACCTCATACAAAGCGAGCTCCGCGACGGGAAGTGGGCAACAGGCGATGTCGCGCTGTAGTACTTCGGCTTCAGTGTCAATAGTGTCCTCATCGAAGTCGATGAGACTCACCTTCAAGTTCTCGCGAATCTGTTGCATGGCCGCCTCCGAGCACAACGAAGGTACACCAGGACCCTCGCCAGGATGTTGAGGGCAAGGAGGTGGGAGTGTGTGCGGCAGGATGTCAAGGGCGGAGATCCGACGTGTCCATCCACTCCGCATCGCCGTCTCCGCCATCCATAACCACGTCCATCTCTGCGTCCTTGCCGCGCTCCCGCTTCGCGCGCCGCACCTTCGCAAGCATCTCCGCTCGCTCCTGGATGCGGCTCGGGTCGAGGCCTGCCTTCGTCAGACGTCAGCTCGGTCAGCGTGCCCAAACCTGCGGTACGTGGCAGCCGCGCATGGTTCTTCATCGCCTTTTTCGTGATCTGCGATATTTGGCGCTTCTCCTGCGCATCCTTCAGTTCGACCGCATCTCGCTCGTCCTCCGAATCCAATCCCATGTCCGAATTGCTGTCGTAGAAGCCCTCCGCGGCGAGCCGCTCCTTTTCACGCTCAAGGGCCTCGAGCTTTTCCTCGATGTCCAAATCGATAAAGTCCGCGCCATTCTTTCCGTTAAAGATCTCTGGTATCGTGTCGAATTTCCATGCGTCCTTTTCCAGTAAGTACTACTCTTGAGGAGTCAAGCCGCGAAGGTACGAGTTCTCGACGAAGGCTCGCGCCTCCGGATTGAAGTCATCCTTCGTGAAGTGCGGCAGTGTGCGATGTCTGAAACCAAACGGGATGCGCTTGCCCTCCACCGACTGCTGACCGACACACACAGACATCTGCGAGATGTTGATGAACGAACCCTTCGAGCCGGCCACCACCATCTGCTTGACGTTGTTGTCCTCCTTCAAGTTCTTCTGCGCGTACTGACCAGAGTGATCACGCGCCAAATTCAGCTCGCGCTCAACGCGGCTCTCGAACAATTCGCGAATCGTCATACCCGGCGCGGCTTTCAGGCGATCACTATGCGCGTCCTCGATGGCCTGCGTGACGTTCGCCTTGCGCATCTTGATCTGCTCAGTGATGTACGCCATCGTCTTCTTGTCCGCTACTGTGTCGCCGATACCAATACTGAACCCGTTGTGGAATAACCAATAGTTCACGATTTGCTGGAGACCGGTGAAGAGCGTCCGAGTCGCCTCAGGTCCCTTCTCGCGGAAGACGACGTGAATCAGACCGCCCTGAGACGCACCGACGGTCTTCTTCTCCATGATGCCGAATATGATTTCACCGTTCTCGATGAGCATGCCGTCATCAAATACAGGGTTCGAGGATTTTGGCTCGGGCGATCGGAAAATATTAATACCGCGCGGAGTGGTCATGCTGAGGATTTGCTTTCCGGTCCATAACGGCTTCGGTTTCAGGTTTGCTGGCGTCGGGATAGATCCATCCCAGTTCGGTACCCAAAGCAGTATGTTTTGCACCTGCGTCCAGTCGAGGAAGCTATCGCGGAGTGTGAATTTTCGCACACCACAGAGCGTATCCTGCACGATTCCCATGACCGGCTTATTCGCTTGGGGAGAGATGATCTGTCTCGGTACCCAGGCTATTTGACTGAGCTCGGCTCGCGTCTCCTCGCTCTGAGGATTGCTACAAAGAGCTGAGAAATGATGGTTAAGGACATCATAGAATAAACCTACTGCATGTTCATCTCGTCACCATCGAAGTCGGCATTGTATGGCGGCGTGACGGATAAATTCAGGCGGAAAGCTAAAAATCGTTTATCAGAAAATTAAGAGCGAGTTGTTGCGAGTTTAAACACACTAGAGTAAGGCATGAGTCTTATTCGATGACACATCAGACATCTTGTGCAGAGATGGCTGACGATTGAAAAGAACATAACTTCGAAGGGCTAAAGTCAATCGTTGTCCAAAGAACCAGAGCGAAGCACACTTACTCGCCATTCTTCAGATGCCGTTCTACGATCCAGCCGTACTGAAGGAATGCATCCGCGCGCTTATTATACTTCAAGTCGATACGCTCGCCAGTGTCGCGGATAACATATCGGGCACCAGGGTATTCTTGCGGCCCATTCCGCACAAGTTCTTGGAGGTGCGCAATATTGTACGGTGTCACTGCAGAATCGAGTTAATTTGCTGAACGTCTCAATCAACGCGCAGCGACTTTGGCTCACCTCGTTCAGGATAGGTCAACGTCATAGCTATGCTTTTCGGCACACCAACCTCGTCGAGCTCCAAGTTCGGGTCACCCGTGATTACCGTGCGCACAGAGAAGTCAACACGCTTCCCCATCAAGTTGCCACGAAGACGGCCTTCTTTGCCCTTGAGACGCGCACGGATTGCCTTCACGGGACGGCCGGAACTTTGCAACGCCTGCGGGATACCGGCAATGTCGTTGTCCATATACGTGGCGACGTGGAACTAATTTAAAATGCAATCAGCAAGAGGCTCGATTGATTGCTCGAGGCCGCTCCTACCCACCTGTAAGAGCTGCTCAAACTCAGTGATGACATGCGCGGGCGCGCCCTCCTCCTCGCACCTGCGCACGTTCGCAGACCTTTCCGCACGAGTTCTTGGAGTTCTTGGAGATGTAAAATATCGTACGGTGTCACTGCAGAATCAAGTTAATTCCTTAAACGTCTCAACATCAGGAAAAACCAAAATGCAATATAGCTAATTGGAAAAGTATATGGTGCTATATGGTGCTATATAGCTCCAAACCTCTGTTATATATCAGTATATAGACTATATATGATATATAGTGGTATATCACATTCAGGTTCAGATATATAGTGAAGATAGTGATATCTAGTTTGGTCACAGGAATATATATTACAATATAGGACAAGGTGTCTGGTATATAGCAATATATGGTGTAATATTTGGTATATACAGTATAATTATTTTCCACTTTTGTCAACCAAAACATGTATAGCTAATGCATAGTAAATTAATACACTGACTGATATGTATGAAGACTACCCATATTATTTATATAGAATGATTCACAGTCATCCAAAACATTTGAAGGTTTCCAAGACTGATTTGCCCTGCTATGTCCAAAGTTTGGAACTAGCTGAACACTATGTCGTATCTCAGTCAGTGAGATAATCTGACCTGTCAGTTCACCAGTTCCTATCTCTTTCTGTTTTCTGACCTCATATAGTTTTGAGGCTGTGTCTGGCTCAGCTCTTGGACGAGTAAACCATTCTACAAACGCTAAGTGTTCCTCTGGAGCATGGGGAGCAGCATCTGTGAAGACTTTTGGGAGTGAGAATATGACTTTCACCCTCCCAACTCTTGTGCCTATTCCAAATTAGACTCAACATGAGACAATGGACAAACAATGTGACTCACCATCTACACTGGTATTAACACCACCTTCCTGCTCATCTGTACCCTCTTCAACAAGCACAGTGTCAAACCTTGCAGCAACTGGTTTCCCCCATTTATCAGACCTTTCTGGGGCAGCATGAAAAGAGTCCATGATCTGCTTGTCCTTGTCCAAGCCCTGGATGTCCTTGTGGCGTAGTCGCACACTAGTCCAGACATTAATGCTAGTGAATGGCAAAGGAGCATCTTGGATTGCCAAACGGCCTCGAGCACCAGAATGTGTCCTGATAAGACTTTTCCCATGCAGATATTCCTTCAAGTACCATATGAACCATGGCGCTTTGTGCTCAATAGCAACTGCATTGACACTTTTATTAGGGAATGGAGCAGTTTTGGCTAACAGGATAGGCTGTACCCTGCCTTGTCGAAAGCAGTTTGGAGAGTGTATGAACTGGTGGGTGTCGTATGTCAAGCAGGAGCTGGAATGCAGCAACCTTTTCCTGTCTGTCTAGCCAACGAAGCATCTGCGGCCTCTCCTCCTTCCGGTTGGACTGCACGAAAGGCTTGTTTTGCAAAATCAATGTGCAACCTCTCAAACTGCTCGGTGTTATAGTTGTCTGTGGCCCCAAAAGATTCAATGGATGATTTATAGTGTGGCAAGCCACTAAGCTTGGGATTTCAAAGTTGTTGCGGATACCAAGCTCAACAAAAATAAGTTTGTGATCATGGAATAGCTGAAGAGCATCATCCAGGTATTGAAGTGTCTCTTCACTGTGGCTAGGATATTGCGCAATGTATGTGAAATCCAGGATAGCTCGTGTTGCAATAACAACATCCTTGGGAACAGCATTTGCAATTGCACCCAATAATATCTTCATCATCTGTTTGCGCTCTGGTCCAGAAACATTGATGAGAGTTGAGAAGCCTTTGGGAAACTGCCGTATGCCATGCGCAGGAGGTAAGGATTTGATACGTTGATCTAGCTCCTTCTTTCCAAGTGCCAGCTGACACCATTCCAGAATATGTTTAAACACTCCACCATGAAGCTGATGCAGGACATCTGGGGTTATGGATATATGTATGTTTGTGTAAGGCAAATTTGCCCAAAATGGATTAGAGACATGACCATTTAGTCCACGTTCTGGGTCCTGGCAGACTGTGTGGAAGGCACGTCGAGGATGGGTCAGGGCATATTCAATGATGTCAAGGGTCTTCTGAGCTGTACGAAGCTCACTGATTCCAGGATCTCCTATGTTTCCTCTAACTCGATAGCACTTTGGACATCCACCAGATTTGACACAGGTTACCAGGCATTGTTCAGGATAGTCTGCTGGGTAGCATGCCAAGATGGGAAATACTCTCCGAATGTCACCATCACCTCCAACCATGTCAACACCTTCTCTACCAACTTTTTCAAGTGGCTCCAAAATATGACACATAGATTCATGGAAGAGCTGGTGTGTCTTGCGCCTTTTCTCATCTTCAGAAAGTTGAGAAGATGTAATTTTGTCTGTAGAGAGGTAGGCAAGAAGAACACAGGCTTTTTTGGATGGCTTTTTCCTAATCCATCGGGGTATATTCCCAATGGTCAAATAGACTGGGTAAGCTTGCTTGCTTCCACAGAAATTGGTGAGCTGTGTTTTGTCTGTGGAGATAATCAAAGGAGCTGCAGTAGCTCCTGAAGGTAATAAATCCTAGATGTCACAAAATGTTTAACAGCCAATGCAAGTCTTCTGAGATGTAAGCACTGACCTGCAAAGTCCACCACCAGTTTCCTGTCCACATCTCATTGTAAAGCCGTGAATCCCGATCTGCATTTGCCCACATCTTTTCAGGAGCATACACCATATGTTTAGCATGGGCAGGATTACTCCAAAGACTTTTGATAGCTTGAATTGGATTAGCGATATTGAATGAGGTGCTCCTCATCAGGGTCATCTGCAAGCCTTATAGTCCTCTCTTGCCAAGGTGCCATTCCAGGGAGTCTCTCCATTTTTTTGTACAAGCTGTCCATGTTATGAAAGGACAAGCCAAGTTGCTTGGCAAACTGTTTTACTTGATAAGTAACATGAATTAGTTTTCAAATAAACAGAAGACATACTCCATCTATTTTCAAAAGCCTGTCTGATGCAGACTTGCTAGATCCATCTTCAAGAAACCATTTTGCTGTCCTCCAATCAAGTTCTGATGCGAAGGGATCAAATATATTGATAGGGGGGGAATTTGGATTGACATGCTGAGCAGCCCAATGTTCCTGGGCTGTCTGTTGATGACCAGTAACTGTTCCTGCATTTGGATGAATGTCATGGATAAATGGTGACTCGTCAACTACGTGCTCGTTTTGTGCGTCGATCCAGATCCTGGACTTGTGTTTGTGAAGATGAAGCCACCATATGAATAGGCTCAAACCCTTCCACCTCTTCATCATCATATCCATCATCCCAGACAAGAGGGTTGTCCAAGTCAAAATCACCAGTGTCTGGTGGGTCATCTTCAAGATCCTCTGTCACAGGATGATAATTGTGCGCCAAATCAGCGAGTTTTCCCTTTTTGTACCATTTGCAGCTTTCTGCTCTGGAGAGATGAATGTTTTTCCACGAACAGTGGGAAAATCTGCACCACAAGCAGGGCATTTGCGATCATCGTGGTCCTGCTGGAATTGGAGGTAAGATCCCAGC
The DNA here is from genome assembly GCA_021029095.1 of Phellopilus nigrolimitatus. Taxonomy (NCBI): domain Eukaryota; kingdom Fungi; phylum Basidiomycota; class Agaricomycetes; order Hymenochaetales; family Hymenochaetaceae; genus Phellopilus; species Phellopilus nigrolimitatus. The sequence goes on along the minus strand of JAJOHG010000054.1, from coordinate 162,345 downwards.
TGATAGTGGCTCATGGTAAAAGTGTTGTCAGAGATGATGGTGGTACAAGACAAGGCGAGTGTGAGAAAAATAGATTGAGTTGGGATTATTTGTGTACTGTCTTTGTCAGCACCATTACATAATTGCCTTCTATGGAAGTTCAGATTATCTAATCGCCTCAAGCCCTGCGCGACTTAGGGACATTGAGTGCTCCAGCATCTGCCGCCTCTGCAAAAATGTCCTCCAGTTCCTGGTCACCAAGCTCATCTGCCACTCCCTCGTCATCATTGTGTACCAGTCCTGAGCCACTGGCAGCATTCTCCCAGTCCACCTCCTCTTGAGCAAGTGAAAACTTGTCCTCCATAGCTTTTAGGAACTTCTCATTACCAACACCACGATATCCCTGAGCAAGATAACCATGTGGACCTTGAAGAGAGTAATTAGAAATGGATAGAATGAAGAAATCACTCATACCTTTGTTGGCTTGATAGTCAAGCTTCTTCAAGTAAAGCTCGCCTTCACCAGGATGCTCCTTGTCAATTGCATCTGAAATGAGTTTCTTGATCCCATCATTCTGGGAAATAGCATTGTGGGTTCGAAGGATAATAGCATGCAGCTGCATTGTAGAAAAATGGGCAGCATCCTGCAGCTTCACCTTCTGATCAATAAGCAGCTTCTTCTTGATATTCTTTGTCAAGTTTTTCTGGGCACCCCTGCTAAGGAGAGAAGTCAACCTGTCAGCCGATTGCTTCGCATCTGCCAGCTCCTCCTTCGCCTCCCTCAGCTCTTCAGCCACCTTCTCCTTTTCCTTCACCTCTTTTCCCAGCTCCACCCTCGCTTTTGCAGCCTCCGCTTTTGCCACTCCAACAGCAGCAGTAAGCTTCTTCTCAGCTTTCTGAAAAGCACGCTCAGCTTTCTGTTCGGCTTGGTGTTTCATATGCTTGGCCAATGGAGTATGCTCAGCATGGAAAACAGAAGCAGATTTCTTTCCAGCCTTGGTCAGCTTCAAGAGCTTCCGCTTTGAGAGCTTCGTCTTGACTAGAGGAGCATTAATGCTTGCCTGGCTGACCTCAGGATTGTGAGCAACCCATTGGACAGCAGCAGCAATTGCATTTCTGATTTGCTCCTCTTGCTCGGGGTCGACAAAGTCTGAGACATGGTAGCTCTCTGGGTTCTCAAGACGAGCCAGTGCCCGCTGAGTAACACACTCCAAATGCGCATATTTGGGCACATCTGGTACAAAGCCCTAAAACCAGAAAACATTAGTGATTAGTCCTCTTCAAAAGGAAAAGAAATTATACATCTCCAGACCGAGCGCCTGGCATATGGCGAACCATAACCAGATGACCCGCAGTGATCTCCTTGTCTGTTACTGTTCAATATCTCATTCAGATGTTAATATAAATAAATGAAACGCACTCAGGTATTGACAGTCATCATTTGTGCATGCAACATTACCACTGGAACCTTCCCAGCATATGAAGTCATTTGGCTTAGAGCAAACCTTCTCAGCCTTCTCGTTGTTCTGATCGGTAGCCTTCTCTTTCTCAGCTTTGCGAGAGTCTGGTGTAGGTCTGCGCGGATGCGCTTCACCTCGTTCTGCAGCTTGCAGAGATTCAGCATGGCGATTTGCACGGTAATCAGCTTTCTGCTGTCTTGTCATCTCCTAACAACGAGATAGGGCGACGATAAGCCGAGAGCAATCGAATGCCAGTACCAAAAGAGACACCCCATTGACACAGTCAAAGAATGTTAAGCAAATTGTTCATTTTCCAAAGTTATGTTACGCACCGTGAATTCGCGCTGCTTTTTCTTCATCTCCTGTATTTCTGCACTATCTCCAACACCCGCCGCGAGAACCCGGGCCACTGATTCGTCATCATTCTTTCTGCCATTTGGGTCCAGCGGCACGTTCGGGCCACTAGCAGCAGGCAGCTCTGCTCCTCTACCAAGTCCTCGAGCGGCGGCGGCATGGGCTTGAGTGGTTTGTCGAAGCCGTTGAGCACGAGTTGCTACGGCTTGCTTGGATCCGACGGTGGGCTCGAACGTCACCTGACGGGAAACAGCTTTCGCGATCACTTGCTCTGGCGTGTCGGTTTTCGGCCTCGCATTCTGTGCAACCCTTGCAGAGGATCTTCTCTTCGGCGGCGCCATGAGAAAGTTGAAGCAAGCAAAGCAAGGGGTTCGTTGATGATGTGGCAGAGGGTAAGGATTCCTTATCCTGATTCGGATGTGTCGAGTCTTGTGCTCGTCGCTTGAACTCCAACTCCCAGATCATCACGAACGACCAGGAAAACCGCACCACGCCGTCGTATGTCTCCTTCGACCAAAAGCGCCTCGTCGGCGACGCCGCCAAGAACCATGCTGCCAAGAACCAAATCGCCATGTACCCCGTCAACACCGTCTTCGACGCGAAGCGCCTCATCGGCCGCAAGTTCGCGGACGCGGAGGACCAGGCTGACATGAAACATTTCCCATTTCCCATCGTTTCCAAGGGCGAGAAGCCCGTCATCCAGGTCGAGTGCCGCGGCGAGACCAAGGAATTCGTGAGTTTCTTTCCTAATGGTTGATTGTACGCATTGCTCTCGGTACTAACGAGTTGCTTCTGTGTAGGTGCCTGAGGAGATCTCTTCTATGGTCCTCACCAAGATGAAGGAGACCGCTGAGTCTTACCTCGGCACAGTTGTTAAGGACGCCGTTGGCACCGTCCCGGCGTACTTCAACGACTCCCAGCTCCAGGCGACCAACGTGTCATCGCCGGCCTCAACGTCCTTCGAGTCGTCAATGAGCCGACCGCCGCCGCCATTGCGTACGGTCTCGACAAGAAGATCCGGGGCGAGCGAAATGTCCTCATCTTCGATCTCAGTGGGGGAACCTTCGATGTGACCCTCCTGATCATCGAGGAGGGCATGTTCGAGGTCAAGGCTACCGCTGGTGACATCCACTTGGGTGGTGAGGACTTCGGCCAACCATCTGATCAGCCACTTCGTCCAGGAGTTGAGATGCAAGAACAAAAAAGGTACGTTGCGTGTTCTTTTGATGTGAGTTAGCGCCGAATCCGACTTTTTTAAACCTCAGATCTGCCGACTTACCGCCGTACTCTCTGTCGTCTTCGCACAGCTTGCGAGCGCGTCAAGCGCTCCCTCTCTTCCCTCTCCTCGGCCGCCCAAAATACCATTGGGATCGGTTTGCTCTTCGAGGGCATCGACGTCTACTCCCGTGCTCGTTTTAAGGTCCTTTGCCAGAGCCTCTTTCGTAGCACGCTGGAGCCGGTTGAGAAGTCCTCCGTGACTCGAAGATCGTTCTCGGTTTTACCCGTATCCCCTGTATCGCGAAGCTCGTCTCAGACTTCTTCAATGGCAAGGAGCCAAACAAGTCCATTGAACCCCGACGAGGCCATCGCGTACTGTGCTGCTGTCCGGGCTGCTATCCTCACCGGTGACATGTCTGAGAAGACTCAGGACCTCCTCCTCGATGTTGCGCCGCTCTCGCTCGGTGCTGGCGGTGTTATGGCCGCGCTCATCAAGCGCAACACGACTGTCCTGACGAAGAAGTCCGAAATCTTCTTGACGTACGCCGACAACCAGCTCGGTGTCCTTATCCAAGCATTCGAGGGCGAGCGTGAAGGACGACCTCCTCCTCAGCAAGTTCGAACTTTCTGGTATCTCACCTAAGCCGCGTGCTGCAATTCGCGCGCGAGCGGCGCATCGAGTTCCTCAGGTCGAGGTCACCTTCGACACCAATGCCAACGGTATCCAGAACGTGTCCGCCTCGGACAGGACGACCGGAAAGTCGAGCCGTATCACGATCACCAACGACAAGGGTCGTCTTACGAAAGAGGAGAGCGAGTGGAGGGTTAATGACGCCGTGAAGTTCAAAGGTGAGCAAATGTCTAGTTCTATCATACTGAAATCTGAGTTCGCTCCTGTTATGTATCTGATCATCCATTCTCTTTCTTTTTTCTTTCTTTCTTGAGAACCTTCACAGCTCTACAGCTCTCCTGTTCGAATTCGCTCGACGTCGCCCCGCTCTCGCTCGGTATCGAGACCGTCGGTGGTGTCGTGACCGCGCTCATCAAGCACAACACAACTGTACCGACGAAGAAGTCCGAAATCTTCTCGATATTCGACGCTAAGCGCCTCATCGGCCTCAAGTTCGCGGACGCGGAGGACCAGGCTGACATGAAACATTTCCCATTTCCCATCGTTTCCAAGGGCGAGAAGCCCGTCATCCAGGTCGAGTGCCGCGGCGAGACCAAGGAATTCGTGAGTTTCTTTCCTAATGGTTGATTGTACGCATTGCTCTCGGTACTAACGAGTTGCTTCTGTGTAGATGCCTGAGGAGATCTCTTCTATGGTCCTCACCAAGATGAAGGAGACCGCTGAGTCTTACCTCGGCACAATCGTCAAGGACGCCATTGTCACTGTCCCGGCGTACTTTAACGACTCCCAGCGCCAGACGCCGGTGTTATCGCCGGCCTCAACGTCCTCCGAATCATCAACGAGCCGACAGCCGACCGCCGCCGCCACTGCGTACAGTCCCGTCAAGAAGGTCCATGGCAAGTGAAATGTCCTCATCTTCGATCTCGGTGGAGGAACCTTCGATGTGTTCGCCTGACCATCGAGGAGGGCACTTTCGAGGTCAAGGCCACCGCTGGTAACACCCACTTGGGTGGTGAGGACTTCGACAACCGTCTGGTCAACCACTTCGTCCAGGAGTTCAGACGCCAGAACAAAAGGGGTACGTTTAGTTTTCTTTCAATGAGAGTTGGCGCCGAAGCTGACCTTTGATCTCGGATCTCTCGCCCAATGCTCGCGCTCTCCGTCGTCTCTGCATGAATTAGAGCCTGTGTGCTTCTTGCCGAACTCAACACCGAGTGGGACGGCCGAGGAGAGCCACGCGAGAGGTATTGATGGGTGTACTGGGAAGAACCCACGTTCGAGTGAGACACAGGTGCAAATGGGACTGCGTGCGCGAGCACGAGCTGTCCGACCCGCGAGACCGCGTCTTGCGCACGTATGCCTCACCACCAAGGTCTGTCTCTCCATCCGCGGAGTCGTCGCCACACACAACAGGAGCGATCGCGTCGCCGTTATATGGCCCAAACTCCTCCACAGGAGCACTCAGCACAGTAGGCGAGCTCATTACCGACTCTAAGACCGCACTCAACGACGAGCGCAGCTGCCCACTCCCCGGGAAGCCCCTCGAACTCCTCGCCGTCCATGTTCATACCTGCACCCTTCTGCAGAGCCTCCGCGACCCTCTTCAGCTCGCGCCGCTCACGACGGCGGTGGCGTCTCTCCTGCTTTTCTTCCCGCTCCTCGCGGCGACACTGATCCTCCGCCTCATGCAACAAGGCCTCGTGAGCTGCACGTGCTGCTATGTCCTGGGCTGAGGGATCGCTGCGGTGTTGAGGGCGAAGCATCGGAATCGAATGCGGATGTCGACGAGTGCGCCGAGGAGAGGTGCCCGACGCGCTGCCGACGCGCTGACAACGCGCTGACAACGTGACGGGCTCGTCGTCCTCAGACTCGGAGAGCTGGATGGGTCGACGTCCGAAAAGGTCACGTCCAAAGAGCAGAATTTTCGTCCCACGCCTCTTCTTTTTTCAGCGCGCATCTGCACCTTCGTGGCCAATGTTCGAATGAAGGGACATGGTCTCCGCATCAACATCCGTCTCGACATCGCCCTGTAGCCCCTCGAGCTCGTCGTAATGCGATGCGCCTCTCCGCGCGCTCCTGCCTTCATTCTCGTTCGCCGAGTCGCCTGGCTTGCGAGTGCGCGAAGCGCATCTTCTCCTCGGCCGCGCAAACCACCTTTGAGATCGACTCGCTCTTCAAGGGTATCGATTTCTACACCTCCCTTACCCATGCTCCTTTCGAGGAGCTTTGCCAGGACCTTTTCCATAGCGCGCTCCAGCCGGTCGAGAAGGTCCTCCGTTCACGAGATCGTCCTCGTCGGTGGTTCTACCCGTATCCCCCGTATCATGAAGCTTGGCTCAGACTTCTTCAACGGTAAGAAACCAAACGAGTCCGTCAACCCTGACGAAACTGTCGCTTACTATGCTGCTGTCCAGGCTACTATGCCCACCGGTGACACTTCCGAGAAGACTCAGGACCTCATCGAAGTTGCACGGCTCTCGCTCAGTATCGAGACCGCTGGCGGCCGCTGGCGGTGTCTTGACCGCGCTCATCAAGCGCAACGCCACTGTCCCGACTAAGAAGTCCGAAATCTTCTCGACAACCAGCCCGGTGTCCTTATCCAGGTCTTCGAGGGCGAGCTTGTGCGCACGAAGGACAACAACCTCCTGCACACCGCGCCGCTCTCCGCGTTCTCCGTGTCCGCGGCCGGCACATACTTGCGGCGGGATGGGACGGGCTTGTCGGGCTCTGGGGTGCCGCCGTGCACACGACGGACGAGCCGCCACCTCCGGCGCGTGCGAAGCGACACCGGGCGGACGGTGGGGCGGGTGGGACGTGCCGCCCCGGTGGAACGCGCCACTCGCGATGCTGAAGAGCCGCAAAAGGCACGAAAACGAAAGCGAGCTTAGGAGAGACCAACATAATAACGAGGCCACGACGAAGATGACACAGAAAATGAGGGCGGTACGGATATTAGGGTGAACTGTAGTATTATATACATATGCAAATGAATACTATGTACATTTGACTACTACGAGATATGTTCACAAAACCAGAAATGAAGTTGAATCCAATAAGAGAGGCTGCGAGAATGGGGTCCTAGAGCGAAAAGTTTCAAAAGTTTTCATGCCGTAATGGCTCAGTTGGTTGAGCGCTTCCCGAAGCGTATAGAGGGTCCCGTAGACTCAGGTGCTTTCGAGTGTCCGCACTTTATGCACCCGCCACTGGGTAAACCGGAAGTTCCCCGCCTGGACTATATGACTTGTAGCTTTGCTCGGTGGTAGGTGCTAGCCAACGTGAACAACGTTACCCCCCTCTTTTATTTTGTTTTTATTTTTATTTTTATTTTTCGAAAATAAAAGCCCTCGGGGCCCAATTGCTCACTTAGTTCGAGAGGGCAGAAGTTCAATCCCTGATGTGTCAATTTGTTTTTTATTTTTTCTCACATAATTACAGAGCACGCGCGCGAGAAAGCAGGGTGTTACCGTATTAGGAAAGACATGCGTGTCATCCGGCTCTCAGGCCATCCCTCCCCACAGCCTTCGCGACCAAGACCGTGCGGTTCACCTTCTCCGTCGACCAGCTCGGTGAGGTCGGCCCCGTCAGCACCAAGAAGCCCGACGAGCGACACCATCCTCCGCCGCACGCACCCCGCCACCCGCGCGTCCGCGCACGTTCAGGGCGCCGACGACGACGCCGCGCCCCCCCGAGCACAACGACAAGGACCCGCCGAGCCTCACCCACTTTGGCCGCAAGGCTTCGCCACCGTCCACCCCAGCGGACGACGACGCTGCGGTGCACACAGCCTCGGACCTGTCCGCCTACGGCCAGTCCTGGAACGACAACGCCTCCACGCTGCACTTTCTCACTCTATCCACGAACGACTTCGGGCCTGCTACGCTCCTCTTCCCGCAGCCGTCGCTTGCCAACCCGCTCTCGTACGGCGAAGACACGTTCGAGCGCGCCATCGCGAACGAGCGCTTCCACATCCTGCGGCCCCCCATCGAGCTCCCGCTCGACGCGATCCTCAAGGACGTCTCCCACAGCGACAGCCACGACGGCTGGAGCTCCGACGACTGCAGTATCAGCTCCGGCGTCGGCGCCGGCGCATACGTCGAGATGCGAAACACGACCGCGGAGAACGGGCTGCGCCTCCCACCGATGTCGCGCAGTGCTCCCAATGGCGATCCACCCCGCGCAGGTCTCGCCGCTGCCGATGTCCGCGACGCGCCCGCGCGCCCGACGAAGCCCGCGTTGACCGTGAAGACGGACCACATGGGGTCGCGCGCGAACGGCCCGTCGGCGACCGCGAGCGTGATTAACTCGTTCGCGCGTTGTTCTCGGGCGTCAGCTCGACGGCCCGGCGGCGTCAAGGCCGAGTGCAGCAACTGCGGCGCGACGCACACCCCGCTGTGGAGGCGCGGGCTGAACGACGAACTCAACTGCAACGCGTGCGGATTGTACTGCAAGTTGGTGTGTATACAAAATGTATTTGGCGCGTGGTAATCGAATTGTTTATTTATTTGTTTTTCGCAGCATAAAAGGCCGCGCCCCAAGTCCATGCGCAACCAGCCTGGCGAAGGGCGGCACCAAGCGGCCCCGCGCTCGATGGGTGAGCCTGATGAATAATCATCCTATGTCATCATGGTCTTTGCTGACTCGGCCCGGGATGTCCTAGCTCAATGTTACAACTGCCACACGATGGCCACCCCTCTTTGGCGCAAGGATGACGAAGGCAAGACGGTTTGCAATGCGTACGTCTGCCCTGCTTCCTTTGACAGCAAATGACGCGGGCTGATCTGCCTCTTCTCTTTCCTGCGGATTCCTCCAATAAACGCAGATGTGGATTGTAGTACGTATCTCTGCTTCTCTCGTGTGCACGTTGCTTAAAGAACCCGCGCGCTTCGCAGTTTCAAGCTTCATGGGAGTGCGCGTCCGATCTCCATGAAGTCAGACATCATTTGCAAACGCTCGCGTCACGATGAGCGCCGGGTCTCTGGCGAGACGCCTTCTGCGAGCCCCGGGGCCTCGCGCCGCGCCTCGCCCAGTGCCGCGCAGCAGATGTCGCCGACCCTCGCACCGGACTCGTCGACCGTGCAGCCGGCGTACAACTACAGCCAGGAAGACTACGACTTCGCAGGCCCGCAGTCCGAGCTCATGGGCGCGCTCGGGGGCGACCCGCACAGCGACGGCGTCTTCTCGACAGGCGGGCACTTTGACAACTCGTTCGTGTACAACCCGCACGCGTTCCCCGGGCCGTACAACCCGGAGCTCCTCCAGCGCTCGGCGTACTACGGCGACAGCGCGGACGCGGCGGGCGTGGAGGAGGAACGGCTGAGCAAGCGCCGGCACATGAGCATCGACTCCGCGAGCGAGCCGCCGTCGTCGACCGCGTCGTACTCGGAGACGTCGAGCGCGACGCCGTCGTCGCGCTCGTTGTTCGACATGGGCGCGGCGTACGCGTACCCGCCGTTCTTCGCTGGCGGCGCGCACGGCGGGAGCGGGGGCGGCGGGGGCGGTAACGGCACGGGGACGCTGCGCGCGGGCACGTCCTGGCACCCGCCGATGCTGCCGCAGACGGCAGACAAGTCACTGGCGGTGTTTGTGCACCCGTAAACAAGAAATAAGTAGTAATTAAATTAAAGCAAAATGTAAGGTAACCCGCAGGTCATCCGACCCGGACCCGCATGTCAGTATGGCCCGCGGATCCGGTCAGGGTTTGAGTTTTTAAAATTCCCATATCCTTGCTATGCCCTGATTACAAATCAAGTTCTAGCCAATTTTGGAAATAAAACTGTACAGTTTTAAAATAAAGTTTTTGCAGCACATCAAAAATAGATGCATGCCGCTTTTTTAACCACTACCACCTCATCTTCACAATTGCACTAAAGCAATGGCTGGAAAATCAGGCAAACCAGCCAAAAAAAAAACTCAGGCAGCCAATGCTTCTTCAAATATGTCTCTTGAAGTGGCTGAGCTGCAGAAGAAGCTGGAGGAAGCAAATAGAAAACTGGCAGAGAAAGAAACACAGACCAGAAAGGCTTTAGAAGAGGCAAAGGCTAAAGGCAAGAGCTTCCTTCACTCTCAAATACACTTTGGATGATTTATTGACACCTGTTAGATGTGAGGGACAAGGCCAGGACTAGATTGCAGCAGGAGGCAGCTGAGAATGAACTGTCTTACTCTGATCAAGAAAATCATGAATTTGAGCTTGATCCAGATGCAGAGGAGGGGGAGGATGATGGTTTGAATAGCAAAAGGCAGGGTAGTGATGATGGTGAGGAGGATGGTGAGGAGGATGGTGAGGAGGAGCAAGGTGATGATAGGAATGAAGGTCAGGATTGTCTATCTTTCTTTTATTCTCTTTGTCAAAGACTGAGAATTTCTTACACTAGCAGTCAAACGCAAACGAGCTCTTACAGCTTCTACAATAAATGACAAGGACAATGAGTTAGGATTGGTTCGCTCTCCAAGGCAGCCATCTAAAAAGCCTCGCAGTAATGTGAGCATGTACTATTATAGCCAGTCATACATTCAACTGACCTAAACAGTTCATCATTGATCAACTCACAGGATGGAACACCAGAACCCTTTAGTCGGGCCATGTCAATATCTGTTAAATCAGAAGAGCCTGCAGACACTGGTGCATCCAAGGTAGCTCGTGGTGCTAAAATTTCTGCTCTTTCAGCAAATTGCAAAATTCGTACTCAGAGAGCCAGCAAAATCTTCCGTGCATCTGTTGCACTGGAGAATGGCTTTCCCACTAATGATGAAAAAACAGAGATGGTTTATGCTGCATTTTGTTCTGCTGCACCTCCAGGGAAAGATCGAAGCAATGATGAGCAGTTGAAGAGATGGAATTCAGATGAGCAATACCAGGCTCAAGTTGCCTTTATTGTATGTTTTCTATTTGAACCTGCAGGTTTGATACTAATAGCTTATAGATTGGACGGAACACTGCTACTACAAGACAGCAACTTAAAGGCAAGGCCCAGGGCATAGTTGTCACTGCATTCCAGCTAGACTGTGGAGACAAGGTGAAAGTGACTGCCTTGGTCAAGTCCTTGTTACACAAAAATGCATTTAGTTTTGGTGACATACAGCTGGAGGTACATCTCTCTTTACCAAACTAACTTTACACTGATCACATTCCAAGCCATTTGCCTATAATAAGCAGATGCCCTATGGCAATCCAATTATTGGCCGGATCTTACAAGCCCAATACTTTTCTTCAAGCAAAGCAGACTGGAGTTATGTTTCGAGAGAGATTCAATCCTGTCCCCTTGCCTTTGATTGCTCTCATCCTCACTGCAGTAAGTTTCTTGTATCTCTACAATTACCATCTATAAATTTTGCTGACACTTCAAAGATTGAGGCAGTTCTGTTGGACTATGAAACAGGACAGTATTCTGCAAAAAAGTTTGAAGGGGAGGTTTATCGTAGCAAATGGCGCCAGCACCTCAAGAAACTCAATGATATGACTGCTCCAGATAAGCTACCAGGATACATGGCTGCTTTCCAGATAAAGCTTTATAAACATGCTTGGCACGTCTACTTGATTTTGCTTGTTTAGAATCTTTTCTCTAATTCTTTTAAACATTCAGCGCTCATGCTAATTTGGGAATTGATGAAGATAATCTACAGGAGGATGCAGAAGATGACATAGATTATGGAGCTCTTGAAAGATCAGTTGCTGAGACCTAAGTATGTCACACTTTATCACAGAAGCATTCAGAAAAGAAATTATCTGACATTGTGTCTGACATTGTTTCAGAACTACATGCCTATGCCTTTGTTTTGATAGCCAACCAATCCCAACTCTGATATTTAATTTACATTGAAGTCGCTATGGCTGAGAATTACTTTCCAGAAATGGAAATATTTGGTGTTATTTGTAGGTCATGTGACAACCTCTATAAATTCATAATCAAGGTTTGACACTTCTTTCTTTCTAACCACCATCATCTCACATGACCATCTTTTTCCCCTCTGCTATTTCTTCACAATTTCTCCTTCTCATATGCTCTCTTCTTTAACTAGTAAGTGCATCAGAGTATCTAAAAGGTTATTGTGTACTCTATGGGCCTGTATAGAAGGAGAAATATGAAATCCATCATTTTCTCCTTCTTATACCTTTTCCCCTACACTACTTCCAGTATAGCATCCTGAAATGTTTCAGCTGGTGCTACATTCAGTTCTTCTCTCACATGGCCTACCTCATGTCATCATAGTTGACTTGCTTGGCCATTGAGTGTACATTATCTACAGACTCATTTCAAATCTGTCACTTGGATTGCAGTACAGTGTCCTGAAATGTTTCAGTTGGCGCTTACTTTGGACCTTCCTCTCACATGGTCTACTTGCATGTCATTCTAATTGGCTTGCTTGATCACTGAGGATATATTGTCTTTGAACATCTTTCACATGTCACTTGATTTATGTCTCTGGTCATGCTTTGGGCTCACAGCTTGGCCATAACTCAATACACTATCTGTCAATGATTCTTCTCTCTATCTGCTCTTTTTCTCTTCTTCTCCTTGCTTTGACAATGATGACCTGTGAATGTTGACAATTTTTTGCCTAGAATATTTTTTAAATTAACAAGCTGCTTGTGATACTGTGGCTTCCCATTGTGCAAGGAGGTGGGTCCATATGTTTCCAATTGCATGTTACTGATAGTCACTGTGCAGGGGTCTTTTCAAACAGGAAAATCATCTGGTATGAATGTGCCAGTTGCTAGTCACTTCAGCTTTGCTTTTGTGCTAATTCACAATCTTCTCTAGTTCTCTAGATCATTCCTGCTTTTCTTTCACTCCCATTTATACCATCATATCTCAATTCACCCCCTCCCCTCTCCCCCTCCCCTCTCCCCCTGACCTTGGACCTTTTTCTTCTTCATCAAGATCTTCTCTACATTGATACTTGTATGCAGCTTGACGTAGATGTCATTGTATTCATATATAAGAACTGAAGTCTTTTAAACCTTTATATGACTGCCTGTATGCAAATTTATGAAATCCCAAAGCTAGCCTGGGATCCTCCCCTCTTGCCACTATGTTCATCTATATAACGCTATATAGCGTGAAAATAGTCAGAAAATAGTAAAGTGAGGGATTATATAGAACTAAAATACCTAGCAGGCCTGTTATATACCACTATATTAGCACTATATTAGCATTATATAGCAGGATATAGTACTCAGTTTATAATATATATTGGTATATACTAGGGTGGGTCTGCTATATAGCTTATATAAAGGGGGATTGTTGTATTCTTCCTATTTAACCTAATTTATCTATATACTGTTATCTAGTACTATATATCATTTTGGGTTTTTCCTGATGAAGTCGATGCACTTCAGCTTTAGCTCACCTCTCGGCGTCATCACTTCCATGCTTTTCGGCATGCCAACCTCGTCGAGCTCCAAGTTCGGGCCACCTGTGATGACCGCTCGCACAGTGCCCTCTTCGCTCTAAGACTCGCACGGATCGCCTCCGGGGGTCTGGCTCCTGCAGCGCGCAAGGATACCAGTGTTATCGTCGTCCATGGTGGCAACGTAAAACTAGTTAAAAACGTCAATAATACATAAGCTTGATCGATCCGTCGAAGCACTCACCTATAGAAGCTGCGCGAACCCCGTGATGATACACGCGGGCGCGTCCTCGATGATATCGCCTAGCTTATACATCAAGCCGTCTTCGCCGCGTCGCGCACAGCCGTCCGTCGAGATACTCGGACGCACAGGTGGCGAGCGTACAGGCATGACCGTAAGGACCATCCAGTCTGGACGCGCATGTTGTTCCGAAAGGCAAGGTCGTCATCGATATCGATGATCTTATTCAGAACGTTGTAGACCTTCGCGGGAGTAAAGAGGCGCTTGCCTGGTTGCGCCACCCTGAACTCCTTGTCTTCGTTGTGCTTCGACTTCGTATACTGCGGGAACAGCTTGAGGAATTTGCGGCTCAACATGTCCACAGCCGCCGTGCCCTTTCTTCTGAGGATCGACGTTCTCCGAACCCTCTGCTTCCTCAGGCTCAGTATCGGCTTCGCAGGCCGTCTTTCCCTTACAGTAAGCCCAGACAGCGGCCATTCGACCTTTCGGATCGCAAAACAGTTGGAGCTTGTCTGCAAATGCAGGATCCAACTACGAAATCAGCATGTTCGAATGAAAGCAGTGCACGACGAAGGGTGCCTGGTCGACCGAAGGGAGCGATTGAACAGAGAACGGCCAGAGAAAAGCATCTGCGGGTGTTTTTCAAACAAGAGCTGAGCCACGCAAGTGATCGGGAGAAGCAGAGCTGTTTTTGACTGGACCGATTATGAGAGTAGCAGCGGAAGACACGAACGATCGTGCCAAAGTTGTCGGTAAATTGCCGGGGATCGGCAGCGACTTACATCGAGTTTTTTTTTTTTTCCCTTTCTTTTTTTTTCGCGTGCAGGCTGTTCGCTTTTGTCCTCAATCACCGCAGAACATGGGAAAGAGGAAGAGCAAGGATAAATCTCGTGCATGGGTGGCATGTGAGTAGCAAAATTGTTTCCTCCTCATTCGGTTTTGCTTATTCAAAATTGTATTAGTTCGTGAGCACATGCAAAGGTCGCATGTGCTCGATACCCTGCAGAAACTAGAACATTGCGACATGGAGGGGAAAACTATACCTGCCAGACAGATTCTGACCGGTATCCAAGAGATTCATATTATATTTGCTGCAGCAGATGTGAGTCTTCCGCCACTTTTTTTTTTTTTGGCATCTCCAGAATGGTCAAATACTCACCGTTATTTGTTCATTTCTGAAAGATGCCGACTTTCATCAAGAATGGATGTGACGCATTTCGTGATGGGAAGCACCCCATCCTCAAGACTGAATTTGCTCGCTTATCCTCGCTATACTGCGAGTATAGCAACAGTCTGCAGGATGCCGGGCCAACTCTGAAGGCAGATCACCGGCAAAAACGTAATCTTGTAAGCAGACTTGTTATCCTTTTTCTACACCACACTCTTCAGGATTTTGGGAGAATGAGGGGTGCTTGAAACCTTATGCCACTGGCAGACGAGATTCGAATGAAGGCTTTACAGCTGGAAAAACGAAATCGCTGCAGAGAAAGTTCAACTTTCGCAGATGAAATGCTCTTCCCCCAGCTTGCCAAAGATCATTATCCTTGTTTCTAGCTTAATATTGTTCTAACATCATAACAATTTTTTAGGCCCGCCGCCTTGGTCTTCTCAGACCTGCAGTTTCTGTCGCACAGCTGATCACCATGCAAGATGCGCAGACTGGCGAGCCAGACCCCTCAGCTCTCAAGATCGTTTTCAGAAACCGAGTCACTGAAGTGCCTCCCCGGTATACTTATGTGGCAGAGACTGGCCAGGATTCTGCCAAAATTCATGTTGCGAATGAAGCTACTGGGTACTACATTGTCCAACCGGAGGAGTCTGTTGTCTTCGTCTCAGAAACTCCTGAAGGTCAGAAATACTTTTGAAATTACCTTTAATACATTGCCTGTTATTGATATGCTAAATTCAATTACTAGGTGATGGACTCGTTATTGAGCTTGTCGTCATCAGAGGTGTTGCTCAAGGGAATGAATTCTCACAACCATTCTATGATTGGCTGGCAGCTGTTGTAGATGGTGCATGCGAAGAACGTCGGGATATCAGGGTGAGTACACTTTCCTGAACTTATACTTTCATCTGGTGTCTGACACTCTATCATGTAGCCGACCCACACTGGTACAATGACTCAGGTGGGTCTTAATATGGGGCCTCGCCATGCCAGGGTCCTGGGCTGGGCCAAGAGCTATACGAAGGATCTTGACTTCAGTACCATGGTTGAGCATGATACCGAGATAATTGGGGCTGTCAGTCTCATCTGGAGCATTCTCAAGTCGGTTATGCCTGCTGATGTCACTGACCATGTCGAGAAAAAGCTGGATGCTGAGGGCCTTCCTCGTATAGCAACACAAAATGTGGCAGAAGGTAAGCTTGGGTCTTTTAATTCTTTTCAAACCTCTTATTGAAACCTGATGGGGGAAAAAAGACATGGGGTATTGCCTTGATCTCAACGGTGTCAAATATGAGTTTGGCAACGAACAGCGCGGCCCACCAGAGGCTTACCTCTTACGTGGTTATGTTACGTAAGTGAAACAACAGCTTCAGCACTGTTAATCCTGCTCTCTACTTAATTTAATTTCACAGCTGGTCACACATAGATAAGGCATATTGCGACTATGCTTTCTCCCTCTGCGTGGATAGGGAGTATGCCCAGCCTGTCATCTCTCACAGTTGCAGCCATTGTTCCACTCGCCATACACCTGCCCCCACCATGCCACTGGCAGATGCTCCGCCTGGAGGTGGGGCAAGCTTCGTTGACATTAGCCTCAAGGTTGTCGTGAGACAGGTGACAGGTACTGCGATGGCATTCAAGCCTGAAAACTTTCATGCGACATCACTTGCTGGTGGTGCTGTCAATCGGGGTATAGCTATCACCTTTTCTCGCCGAGTCCTGGATGCCTACCAGGAAGCAGCAGGGGGCCTGAGTGTTACTTCTGGAAATGGGGCAGGCGAGGGAAACTTTGAATTAGAGTAGAAATTAGATGCATGCTTCAATGTGTGGAGTCTACATGCTATAGAATGATTTATAGAGTGAGTGGAAATGAGTGCTCAGCGAAAGAGCCTCATAAACTAATTAGAAAAGCAATAAAAAGCAGCATCCCTAAAATTTAGCAAATAGCAACAGAAATTATGTAACAATTTATTACTAATACCAGTAAATGTTTTAAATGAAATATGTGCAAGGACACGAATTGAACACAAGACCTCATGGACTCTACCGGCAAACCTTCTTCAGAGAAAGCAGGCTAAGACCACTTGACCATTGCACCCTTTCCGAGAGGATGGATTTTAAAGTATACCAGGTCATTTCCGTACTCGCTTGGAAAATAATGCATTATTACCTAAGAAATGATCGGATTGCTAAGCAGTATGAAAGGGATGACTGTGACGAAATATAGACAGATGTCCAGAAAGAATGTGGGGTGGTGAGCATCAGGAGTGATTAAAGTGTAATAGACGAAAGGTGTGGTGCAGGGTATCTAGGAGTGGGAAGGTACAAACTGTTGCGTTTGGTGAAAGGCATTAAAATTGGCAAGATGATTATAATATAGACGAAATTCTAGGTGAAAATTCTAGGTGAACTGTGCAAAAATCAAAGCATGCTGTGTCTGCCAATTGCATTCAAGCATTCGCACAGGACCCAGTGATCAAATGCATGCTGGAATGAGAGTAGCCCCGAAGGATTAGGATAAGCTGCTCGAACAAGAGCGACAACATGGCTGGCTGGGAGCGAAGCTCGCCGAAAGCAGGTCCTGAAGGAGATCTTTCCCTGACCGATCATGACTGCCCGACTGCTGCTATCAGCATACAGGGGATCACTATCGCCAGCGAAGGTGATCTAATAACCAGAGGAACTGTAGTCAGACAGGAGATTCGTTCTCACATCAGAAACAGAAACTATACCTCAAGGGCAGGAGCACTTGAATTAGCAAATGGTGATCCAGTCGCTGCCCAGGCGAGGATGCGAGATCGAAATCCCGGGGAGTCAATCTGTGAGTCGGATAGGTCGATCATAGGATCAAACCCACCCCTGACCTCGTTGAAGAGCTCTCGACATGGTAGACCCGATCCTGTAAGAAACTCTCGGAGAAGTGAGGAGAAAGGTTGTTCGTTATTACCGATGATAGATGCAATATCCTGACGAAGTCGCAGAGGAGGCTCCACAATGTTAAGGAAGGGCTCGAGAGAAGCGAAGTGTTACGGAGTAACAGGGTCTTGCCTAATGGAGCGAGGAGCGTGACTGTGGACAGTGACGTGACGAGTGACGTGAGGCTTGACTGTGACAAGGCGACGATGACTATGGCAAGACTGTGAGGCACAGAGTGCAGGACTATGAAGAGCAAGGGCGATGAATAGCAAGACTATGCTAGCTACTGAACAAGGAGGTCAAGCTGGGGCTTAAGGTCCCAGCGATGTACCTATATATACTGTGAGACTGACTGTGATGTCAGTGGAGCTATGGAGTCATGCGCAGCATGACATGAGGGGAGCGTGAGGGAAAGGCCCGTAAGGGGCATGTACAGTGGAGCATGGAATGAGGCAGTGGAGCATGGAGCGGGGAGCACCTAGGAGGGGCGCGTACAATGAGGAAGGGGTCAGGCCATAAACTAAGGGAAAGATAATGGAAAGGTGAAGGGCCTGACTAAGCAAGGAAGGAATGATGTAAGGGGGATCGTGAGGTAAGCAAGGTAAGTTCTAACATTACCCCCTCTTTAAGACCGACAGTTCGCCGAAACTGTCAAAGAAAACAAAGGAAAGGCGAAAAGAAAACGCGATAAGGCGAAATAAACGCCAATAAGCAGTTACAATGCGCGTGGAGGAAGTCAAAACTGAAAAGTAAAAGAGAAAACTCAACAAGAAAAAGCGAGACAAGACGAAACTTTGGGTGTGGGCCATTGCTACGCATGGCAAGTTACGATTCCTTTTTTTTCCCCGTCAAACCTTGCCATTTGTTTTAGTGTATACTAGAACACATGCATTCTAGACAAATAAGAGACAAAATTATGTAAATGGGGAGCTAATTGTACACAATGACAGTAGACAGTTGCATGTAACATGCTATCAGATTTCAATATACACAGAAACACATCCAGATTCTTAATCAAATTCTCACTTTCTTTCTCGCTTTGTCTCAAATCACAAGTAGAACACGGAGCCCCGAAGATTCTCATGGACACCGCACCCCACAGCTCTTTCGGCCCGTGCATGATCTGTGATTCATCCATGTACCCTCCCTACTGCCCAAAGGAGGGGGAAGGATTTCATGGAGATATCGCCGCGTACGCCGGTGGGACCAGCCGCACGCTCTTCGTCGCGGGCGCTCATAGGTAGTCTCGCGTCGCGTGTTCCCTGTTGGATCTCGTCCGCGGAAAGACGGTTTCCATTGAATATGAAGTACACCTTGGTTGTCTGCTCTGCCTGGCGTTATGGCGATCCTTTGAACGTCTTTGAAGCCAAACGGGACTAAGGACGAAGAGATAGACCAATATCAGTGCCTTCCAGTTTCTGAGTCGCTATATAGAAGTACATGTATCACTTTCTTATAAGGAGATAGGCGCTGTATATTACAAAGTTGCACAGTGCACCCGCCGTATGGTGCGTACGAAAAGCGATAAACTGAGATGAGAAAAAATTAAATTAAACCAGCCTGGCCTGCGACTTTGAGTACTGCTTGTCGGAGGATCTTGGCTCGGACGATGGACTACTAGACTAGACTCAACCCGCGTTCGGCGCAGAATACATAGACAATGGACACTGGACTTTGTCTTAATGTAGAAGCCTTGGTTGAGTTTGCTAGTGTCTGGGACTGTGTCGTGAAGATGAAAAGTCTTCACGGAATTGCTCTTGTTGCGGTGTTGGTGTATGCAGCTGCTTCGTGCTGTGGGGAGCGAGGGGGAGTTGTGATTGTTGACTGTTCTGTTTATCGCATCTTGGATCGTGCGTGAAGGACGTGGGCTATGTTATTGTGCGTGATTTTCCCAGTGCTCTTGATTAGGATATATGTTCATCGAGAATCTCGCAGAACTACGACTTCCCTAACAATTGCGAAGACTACATCCATTGCATTGGGCGCACAGGGGTAGGCCGTTCATTTACGTATACTTGTGCGTATGATCGTCGCAACTGATGGCTTGAAACTTGTATAGCGTGCTGGCCAGACGGGGACGTCATACACGTTCTTCACTCCGGACAACGCCAAGTCTGCGCGCGACCTGGTGAAGATCCTGATAGAGGCAAAGGCGGATGTGCCGTCGCAGCTGCAGGAGATGGTGTCGATGGGCGGCGGGGGCGGAGGCCGGGGTGAGTATTCTAACACTTTGTAAAGGGGAGATTACTGACGTGATGCTGTGCGTGTGTGCTCTGTACAGGCCGCTACGGAGGAGGCGGAGGCGGTGGGCGCGGCCGGGGTGGAGGTGGTAGCCGTGAGTACGGTGGCGGAGGAGGATACTCTGGAGGGGGAGACTCAGGGTGGAGTCGAGGCGGCGGGGACCGGTGGTAAAGAGACTGGTGACTGTAGACGTGTAAGCTTGTTTGTGATGGTTTCCCGCCAACGTGAGGGACCAGGGCGAAACACTTGTTAGTGTGTTTATTTTATGTGATGTGCGGCCATTCGTTTCGTTTCATTCGGTGTATGTGCGCGCGATAGTTTAGTGTTGTGTTTTGACGGGGTGTATATAGCGGGCCGTGTCCTCACGGGGGCGGGTTAATTTGTGCTTTGTGCGAACTGTGATTGGCTTGGGAGTGTTGGAGTCGCACACGGCACTCTAGCGAGTGATGAGACGGCGCGGTGCATCCGCAGCTTAGCTGAACCGCGCGCGATGTGAGAGGCCTGGTGAGATCCCCGCCCACATGCGCCCACACCTTGCCCCGTCCCTCGTCTGTGACAGCGGCTCACGGGCGAAGTACGCCTTCTCGTCGTCGAGCGTCGCCTCGAACGGCTTTGAGGGGTCGAGGATCGACGCGCTGTGCGCCGCGAGCAGCTGCAAGCGCGCGGCCGTCTGCGTGCGCATGTGGTTCACACTGTACAACTTGATGCGGTAGCACGAGGACGTCGCGTGCAGGTTCCAGCTGCCGCCCGGCGCAACGTGAGCGATGCGGATGTGAGGAAAGGGGGAGCGAGGAGCACGGCTTACTTCGAGGCGGAGCGCACGAACGTCGGCTCGGTGTTGTTCGACAAGTCCCCGTGCGCACGCAGAACTCGAGCCAGCCCACTGCGTCGACGGACAACTCGAAGTGCCAGAGGCGCCATGCGAAGTAGTGCTAGCGCTGCGGCGTCAGAACGGTATGCATGTTATGGTATATGTAGTTTAGCCTGCGGGGCGTACCTTGTTTGTCAGGTTCTCCTTCGCGATCGCATACCAGATGTGTCCGCTGCAGACAGAATAAAAAGGATGTGAGCCGCACACCGCGCCGAGAAACGATGCACGCACCCGTCCAGCGAGGCCGTGATGCGCTCGACCCAGTTCCCGCCGCCGCTGTATGCCTAGCCCTCCAGCTTTATCATGCCGTCGTGCACGATCACCTGCTTGTCTGTCGGGTGGATGATCGCGCTCGAGACGAGCATGTTCTGGATCGAGAACCCGTTCGACTACTTCGCGTTCTGCTTGCCGATTTGCTGCGTGTAGTACAGGTACTCCTGGCGCTGCACAGGGCCCATCGACGGCTCCGCCAGCGCGTTCACGCGGTAGGCTGCACGTGCCGATGTAGCCCGTCACGACGACACGCGGCGGCGCGCTGTGGATCTTCGGCATACGCGAGCAGGACCTCTTCGTTCACGTACACCTTGCGCCACGGCGCGGACACCGCCTAGTTGAACGCTTAGCTCTTCCTGGCCGTGCAAAAAATGTTTTCAGAGAGGGAGTGGGGGAGGAAGGACTGAAGCAACGCACTTGAAGTAGGCGTCGGCACTGATGAATTAGAGGTGCTCCGCAATCTGCTCGATGCGCCGCGTGCTGCTGCACTACAGCGTGGCCGTCAGCTCGACCTGGCTAGTGTGCGGCTCGTCAGCGCCCACCAAGGAGGAAAAAGAAAGAAACAAAGAAAGAAAGAAAGGTTGAAAGAAACGAAGAGAGGGCCGCGGCATACATTTAGGGCTTCGAAATCGCCTTTTCTATTCCTATGTCCGTTTTTCTTCTTCGCCACCATCTCCCCTCGTCATCGTCATCGTCGTTGCTGCCACTGCTGCTACCTCCGTTGTCCTCGCCGCTGTCCTCCCTTGTCCTTGTCGCCGCCCACCTTTGTGCACACCGACTGCCCACCCTCAACCGGGAAGGAAAAACAAAACTGGCTTAGAAGCTCGTGTCTGTAGTACAGACACGAGTGGTTTAAGCCAGATGTTGAACACGTTATGGAGTGCTCGTGCACGCCAACCCAGCCGCACGCCCTGCAGCTGCAAAATTGCGCTCCGACGCCCTCGCACGGCCAGAACCAGGTCCAGGCACATCTCGAAATGCCGCCCACGACGGGTCGTCCTCGAGCAGCGGCTCTACACCCTCCGTCCCCGTGAATGGCATTACCACGCCCAGTGCACTGGTGCAGCGTTTGACACCAACCTGCCGCCAATTCCCGCAAACGTGCAGCTCAGTCCGTCCATGACGCGCGTGTCTGCGGTGGGTGCATCCGGGAGCTGTCTGCAGACGAGATCACGGAAGTCCAGGGGTGAATGGCGGCGGATCGCGCGTACGAGGCGCACTTCCGCGAGATGGCCGGGCGCGCACGATGGTGGGAGGGTGACGGGCGGGTCGAAGCTGCGGTTGCCGCGCACCGTCTGAAGCCGGAGCAGTTCGCAGAGATCTACAGCGGCGATCCCAGACTTGCTGGAGAATTCAAGCAAGTGTTACAGTTTCATTCTTTTTGCATGTGATTTTCTTATATTTCCATAGAATTAAATACGAGAACAAGTCAGTACCTACCGAGTCTCTTTTCCTCATCGAGCACCTCTAATGGATCAGCGGTCCAGATCTGCGCATGTCCTTCCTGCCATCGGGCCCGACCGTTGTGTGCTCCGTCGCCCAGACACAGTCGTGTCCGCCGATCATCAACTACGGCAACGACGGTGAGCTCGATGGGCTTGTTTCCGCCATTCCTATGACGTATAGCTCGCTTTTTCTTGTTCTCTGCAACGCGACTGGTACGTCATAATGTGCAGTATTCTGGACAAGTCCTAAATATGTGCTTCGTAAATTCCAGAACATCTTGCTCGTCGTCGTCGACGTCGTCTAAACACCTTTCGTCGCCGTCGTCGCCGGTTTGAGTCAGGAATAATACGGCCGGGCTGAACAGCGTCAAGCGGCCTCGCTTCAATTCACCGAGACCGTCAAAAATTTTGCTTCCACAGTATCAAACTCGCTCGCACGCGCGCCGGCATCAACTTCGACCTGCGCAGTCGACAATTGCCAGCTGCCAGTTGCACATACGAACTCCCGGTCTCGTCGCCGCCGCCGCCGCCGACGAGCTCGATGGCACGCAGGCTGCAGCACGCCTTTGCTGGGATCGCGGCTGGCAGCCTGATCGGCTACCAGAGCCATTCGTGGCACACGAGCTTCACCGTCGCCGCGCCGTCTTCTCCCGGCGGAGGCGGCAGCTGTGGCGACGCGGATGTCTTCTTCAGGAGAGCACAGAGAAGGCCAGAAAAGCAAATCTGACGTAGACACGGCAGAAGGAGGGAGGAAGGAGAAGGAGCGTGAGGAGCGGGAACGACAGATTGCACTCGGCAGCGACGAGCCAGCGCGGAGGCGTTCCCTGCGCAGCTCAGCGTGCTTGCGCTTGCGTGGCTCATCTACCCGAAGAGCCTCCACGCGCACAAAGCGCTCGGCGTCGATGGGCTGCACCACGGCCTCGGCACAGATGCGCACTGCGGGCTGTCCAATCTACAATCCGGGAAGAGGGCTGAACCGGGCGCGGGTGGTGGCCGAAAGGGAAGCGGCGGGCGTGCCTTCCGCGTTCTCCGACGCGGAGTCGGGGACGCACGTGACTCATGCGGACCGCCAGCGCGTGTACGGGCAGAACGTGGTCCCGCGTGCGTGAGCAAGAACCCGCTGCTGCTCATGTGGCTCGCACTGAAGGGCAAGGTGCTCGTGCTACTGAGCATCGCCGTGGTGGTCTCGCTCGCACTGGGCCTCTTCCAGGACTTCGCCACGCAGTGCCCGATGTTCTCGTGCGGGAACGGCCAGACGTGCACGCAGCCGCCAGTCGATTGAATTGAAGGTGCGCGCAACTTGTAGTTAAAGTGAGAAAGATTACTTATTTTTTATCTGTGAAGGCGTGGCAATTATGGTTGCGATCGTCATCGTCATCGTTGTCGTTGGCTCGATAAGCGACTGGCAGAAGGAGATGCAGTTCAAGAAGCTGAACGAGAAGAAGGAGGACTGCACGGTCAAGGTTATCCGCGACGGTGCCGAGAAAGGAGGGCGACAGAGGACAGCGGTGGCGTGCACAAGGTACGTACTCATGTCCACTCCTGTGCCCTGCGCACAGTACCTAGTCCGTGCAGGCCGTCTAGTAGAGTGGCGAGATGTGTCCGTTTCGTGGTCACTCGCGCACATTTATTTTGTAGTAGTGTAGTATTGAATAAACACAGTTAATTAATATCAGGCAACATCAGAAATTTCTCAAAAATAATATATAAATGCTGCACACAATTGAGACAATACAGACCGGCCCGGAACTAGAATAGAAAAAGGGACCCAAGACTGCATTGTGCGAGTGGAAACAGGCGTCACACAGGGAGTGCACAACACAATGATTTTTCATAAAGTCTAGGTATGACATAAGCACATAATGTTTACATACAGACGTAGCCTAGACACAGGCCATACCAACCGAAAAGAAATAAAGGAAACAGGAGCAAAAAATAAATCAAAAACGTGAAAATGCGTAGCGAAAAGCTCGTGAGGAAGAGTGTGACGTGTGGCGGTACTATGTGGCGATGCGAACCCCCCCCTGTAACAAAATATTTTGTACACTTTTTGTACACATTCCGGCACTTGCCGGGTCATTTTTGTAATAGTGACCGTGACAAACTACACAGCCACTGGGGGTGAAAACGCTCAGGTGGAAAGAACGCTTCCCTTACAGGAATCGTAACATGACCATGCCGGATTCCGAAAATCTCCAGCCGTGAAGGTTTCTCAGCATCACCAACAAGCAGAAGGTTTCGAGCGAGCCTACAACTTCAAAAAGGGTTTAACGAAAGCAATAAAGCTCACCCAAAACGTTGGACCAGGTTTGTCAGCGTCACCTGAAAGCAGAGGGTTTCACGAATCTGTTCCCACAACGACCTCCTAGTTTAACGTCATCGCGGACGTTCCGCCCCTAATAATGACGGTTCGTGTGCGGGCAGTTGGTCGAAGAGTGTCCGGGGGCGAGTCTGTCGCACCATCCGCATTGGTAGCGAATACAATCCTGTTGCCGATGTCCGTCTTGGCCGCATGTGAAGCACCTGATGACCCGAGGTGAGAACTGTGTCCGAACTCGAAGCGGAGTTGCCGTGGAGTTCTCAGGGGAATTGCGCCGGTTAAGGTGTCCTTGGATCTCCTGAGGCGACATCTGAGAGAACGGGACGTCACCCATCATGGACTGCGTGAAGGGATTGACTGCGCGCCGGAAGGGACGGGCCGTGGGTGGAGTGACCGGTGGTGATGTTCCGGCAATGAATTCATCGGGGGGTGACGGAGACGGTGATGGTGCGGCAGGAGGTGGCGGAGTCGATGGTGGAGGAACCGGAAGTCCAGGCGGAGGCGAGGTGAGATCAATGGCACCTGTGACTTCATCGATGGGAAAGCGGTCGTTCGAGGGTCGATAGTCGTCCAGGATAGCGAGTACACCAGCATCGAGGGCTCCTTCCAAGATTTGCCGAATTTGCCGGCGAGCCGTAGACTTTGCCTTCTCGTTTTCGTCGCGCAGTTCATCGATATGTTCACCCATACGATTGGCGATAGCGAGGTTCTGCTCGGCTTGGTCATGGGCCTTCTGCCAGCGGACGAGATCGGGCCGTTGAGAGTCTCGGATGGTTTGACTGATGGGGCTGACGAGACCGGGATCGACGAAGACATGACGGAGGAAAGAGCGATCGTTGGCGAAGTCGAGGTTGGGCCGGTTGCCAGAGACGGGGAGCCGAGTATGAGGTGCCGGGAGCGGATCAAAGGTGTTCAGGCGCCTCGAGGATCTCTGTGGCGGCATCGCGATAGACAGGGACAGGGTCGAGGTCAGGGATGAGGTCTTCAGGGGGAACAAATTGTACGGGTATGTTGCGTGCAGGGACAGCTCGGGATAGACGGTTGGGCCTACGGCTAGGTGGGATGGAACGGAAGACGAGGTGGAGGATTTGCTGTTCGAGGACGTCGATGCCGAGGCGGATTACGAGGCGACGGTCGTCGGGGTAGTTGGTGTGGTCGATGACGAATTGAAGGAAAAGAGGGGTGGATTCTCCGATTTCTAGGGCGAAGGTCCAGTTGACAGAGGGCAGATGGGGAATGTGGAAGTGGAAGTAGGGCATGGAACAGTGGGAACGGGAGTTGATGGACGGTGTTAGAGTCGATGGGTCTTTTTATAGTCGTTGAGAAGTTTTTTCGCATTTTTGAGGTCCGATTCCTTCTGCCACGAGTTGTGGAGCGATGACCATCCTTTCCAGGACACGAGGTATTGTCTTCGGTTCTTTGGGAAACGATGACGTAGTATTGCGTCAACCTCGTACTCTTCTTCTCCATTGACAAGGTCAGGTGGTGGCTCCGCGTGGGTAGGTCCGTGGGTATCGGTCTCCACATAACGAGTCAGGAGGGAGGCATGGAAGACATTGTGGATTCGCCATCGGACCGGTAGAGTCAGGCGATAAGACCATGGGGATAGCACATCCTTGATTTCGAAGGGACCTTCGCGTTTAGGGGACAATTTCTTGTATGGAGAGGCGATGTCAAGGTTCCGGGCTTCTAGCCAAACTTTCTCCCCTTTCTTGAAGGGTGTGAAATTCCGAGTCATGCGGGCAGCCATGTGCATGTGAGCAAGCTCATGCGCAGCAAGTGCTTCTCGGAGGGCTTTAAGGGAGCGAAGGCGTTCTTCTACCGAGGGGTGATCGGAGTTGGGGTCTGCAGCAGGGATGGCGATTGGTTCGTACCCCATAAGGAGTGAGAATGGAGAGCGTTTTGTAGCAGAATGTTCACGCTGATTGTGTGCAAACTCGATATCAGGCAGGTGATGAGCCCAGGTTTCGGGATGGCGTCCACAATAGATTCGAAGGTATGCTTCGACTTCTTGGTTTACTCGCTTCGTTTCTCCGTCTGTTTGAGGGTGGAATGCGGTGGATAGGGCTGATGTGATATTGAGCTTTTTGCAAAGCTCCTGGAATACTTTGGAGGCAAATTGGGGTCCTCGGTCGGAGATGAGTTTCTGGGGTAACCCAAAGCGCCGGTAGACGTTGTCGTGATACAATTGGGCAGTTCCAAGGGCATCAATGGTTTTGTTGCAGGGGGAAAGGACGATGCCTTTGGAAAGGTTGTGATCGACAGTGACGAATAAGGAGTCGTAGCCATTTGATTCGGGGAGTCCGGTGATAAAGTCCATGGAGACTGTGGAAAACGGATGCGCATTGGGTTCAGCAGGGATCGGATGGAGGGGTGGGACGGTGGGATGTGTGTTGATCTTCATTTGTTGACAGATCGCGCAACCATTGACGAATTTCTTGACAAAGATGTACATTCCTGGCCACCAATAATGTTGTTTGAGCAATGCGAGGGTTTTGTAAATTCCAGGGTGTCCCATGACAGGGGTGTCGTGGTACATGTTACGGAGTAACAGGGTCTTGCCTAATGGAGCGAGGAGTGTGACTGTGGACAGTGACGTGACGAGTGACGTGAGGCTTGACTGTGACAAGGCGACGGTGACTATGGCAAGACTGTGAAGCGCAGGGCGCAGGACTATGAAGAGCAAGGCGGTGAATAGCAAGACTATGCTAGCTACTGAACAAGGAGGTCAAGCTGGGGCTTAAGGTCCCAGCGATGTACCTATATATACTGTGAGGCTGACTATGATGTCAGCGGAGCTATGGAGTCATGCGCAGCATGACATGAGGGGAGCGTGAGGGGAAGGCCCGTAAGGGGCATGTACAGTGGAGCATGGAATGAGGCAGTGGAGCGTGGAGCGGGGAGCACCTAGGAGGGGCGCGTACAATGAGGAAGGGGTCAGGCCATAAACTAAGGGAAAGATAATGGAAAGGTGAAGGGCCTGACTAAGCAAGGAAGGAATGATGTAAGGGGGGATCGTGAGGTAAGCAAGGTAAGTTCTAACATTACCCCCTCTTTAAGACCGACAGTTCGCCGAAACTGTCAAAGAAAACAAAGGAAAGGCGAAAAGAAAACGCGATAAGGCGAAATAAACGCCAATAAGCAGTTACAATGCGCGTGAAGGAAGTCAAAACTGAAAAGTAAAAGAGAAAACTCAACAAGAAAAAGCGAAACGAGACGAGACATGACCGTGCCGGATTCCGAAAATCTCCAGCCGTGAAGGTTTCTCAGCATTACCAACAAGCAGAAGGTTTCGAGCGGGCCTACAACTTCAAAAAGGGTTTAACGAAAGCAATAAAGCTCACCCAAAACGTTGGACCAGGTTTGTCAGCGTCACCTGAAAGCAGAGGGTTTCACGAATCTGTTCCCACAACGACCTCCTAGTTTAACGTCATCGCGGACGTTCCGCCCCTAATAATGACGGTTTGTGTGCGGGCAGTTGGTCGAAGAGTGTCCGGGGGCGAGTCTGTCGCACCATCCGCATTGGTAGCGAATACAATCCTGTTGCCGATGTCCGTCTTGGCCGCATGTGAAGCACCTGATGACCCGAGGCGAGAACTGTGTTCGAACTCGAAGCGGAGTTGCCGTGGAGTTCTCAGGGGAATTGCGCCGGTTGAGGTGTCCTTGGATCTCCTGAGGTGACATCTGAGAGAACGGGACGTCACCCATCATGGACTGCGTGAAGGGATTGACTGCGCGCCGGAAGGGGCGAGCCGTGGGTGGAGTGACCGGTGGTGATGTTCCGGCAATGAATTCATCGGGGGGTGACGGAGACGGTGACGGTGCAGCAGGAGGTGGCGGAGTCGACGGTGGAGGGACCGGAAGTCCAGGTGGAGGCGAAGTGAGATCAATGGCACCTGTGACTTCATCGATGGGAAAGCGGTCGTTCGAGGGTCGATAGTCGTCCAGGATAGCGAGTACGCCAGCATCGAGGGCTCCTTCCAAGATTTGCCGAATTTGCCGGCGAGCCGTAGACTTTGCCTTCTCGTTTTCGTCGCGCAGTTCGTCGATATGTTCACCCATGCGATTGGCGATAGCGAGGTTCTGTTCGGCTTGGTCATGGGCCTTCTGCCAGCGGACGAGATCGGGCCGTTGAGAGTCTCGGATGGTTTGACTGATGGGGCTGGCGAGACCGGGATCGACGAAGACA
This sequence comes from Phellopilus nigrolimitatus, assembly GCA_021029095.1. Lineage (NCBI taxonomy): Eukaryota > Fungi > Basidiomycota > Agaricomycetes > Hymenochaetales > Hymenochaetaceae > Phellopilus > Phellopilus nigrolimitatus. Next base: position 133,689 of record JAJOHG010000054.1, on the reverse strand, counting down.
TGACGGAGGAAAGAGCGATCGTTGGCGAAGTCGAGGTTGGGCCGGTTGCCAGAGACGGGGAGCCGAGTATGAGGTGCCGGGAGCGGATCAAAGGTGTTCAGGCGCCTCGGGGATCTCTGTGGCGGCATCGCGATAGACAGGGACAGGGTCGAGGTCAGGGATGAGGTCTTCAGGGGGAACAAATTGTACGGGTATGTTGCGTGCAGGGACAGCTCGGGATAGACGGTTGGGCCTACGGCTAGGTGGGATGGAACGGAAGACGAGGTGGAGGATTTGCTGTTCGAGGACGTCGATGCCGAGGCGGATTACGAGGCGACGGTCGTCGGGGTAGTTGGTGTGGTCGATGACGAATTGAAGGAAAAGAGGGGTGGATTCTCCGATTTCTAGGGCGAAGGTCCAGTTGACAGAGGGCAGATGGGGAATGTGGAAGTGGAAGTAGGGCATGGAACAGTGGGAACGGGAGTTGATGGACGGTGTTAGAGTCGATGGGCCTTTTTATAGTTGTTGAGGAGTTTTTTCGCATTTTTGAGGTCCGATTCCTTCTGCCACGAGTTGTGGAGCGATGACCATCCTTTCCAGGACACGAGGTATTGTCTTCGGTTCTTTGGGAAACGATGACGTAGTATTGCGTCAACCTCATATTCTTCTTCTCCATTGACAAGGTCAGGTGGTGGCTCCGCGTGGGTAGGTCCGTGGGTATCGGTCTCCACATAACGAGTCAGGAGGGAGGCATGGAAGACGTTGTGGATTCGCCATCGGACCGGTAGAGTCAGGCGATAAGACCATGGGGATAGCACGTCCTTGATTTCGAAGGGACCTTCGCGTTTAGGGGACAATTTCTTGTATGGAGAGGCGATGTCAAGGTTCCGGGCTTCTAGCCAAACTTTCTCCCCTTTCTTGAAGGGTGTAAAATTCCGAGTCATGCGGGCAGCCATGTGCATGTGAGCAAGCTCATGCGCAGCAAGTGCTTCTTCTCGGAGGGCTTTAAGGGAGCGAAGGCGTTCTTCTACCGAGGGGTGGTCGGAGTTGGGGTCTGCAGCAGGGATGGCGATTGGTTCGTACCCCATAAGGAATGAGAATGGAGAGCGTTTTGTAGCAGAATGTTCACGCTGATTGTGTGCGAACTCGATATCAGGCAGGTGATGAGCCCAGGTTTCGGGATGGCGTCCACAATAGATTCGAAGGTATGCTTCGACTTCTTGGTTTACTCGCTCCGTTTCTCCGTCTGTTTGAGGGTGGAATGCGGTGGATAGGGCTGATGTGATATTGAGCTTTTTGCAAAGCTCCTGGAATACTTTGGAGGCAAATTGGGGTCCTCGGTCGGAGATGAGTTTCTGGGGTAACCCAAAGCGCCGGTAGACGTTGTCGTGATACAATTGGGCAGTTCCAAGGGCATCAATGGTTTTGTTGCAGGGGGAAAGGACGATGCCTTTGGAAAGGTTGTGATCGACAGTGACGAATAAGGAGTCGTAGCCATTTGATTCGGGGAGTCCGGTGATAAAGTCCATGGAGACTGTGGAAAACGGATGCGCATTGGGTTCAGCAGGGATCGGATGGAGGGGTGGGACGGTGGGATGTGTGTTGATCTTCATTTGTTGACAGATCGCGCAACCATTGACGAATTTCTTGACAAAGATGTACATTCCTGGCCACCAATAATGTTGTTTGAGCAATGCGAGGGTTTTGTAAATTCCAGGGTGTCCCATGACAGGGGTGTCGTGGTACAGTTGTACTGCATGTCGGCGAAGTTCGATGTCGTCTGGGATGTAGGCCTTCTGTTTAAAGAATACAATGCCATCTTTCTCTGTCCAATCGGCAAGGGAAGACCGAAATGGTGGAATACCGGCCGATCGGATGATATTGAGAGCTTCATTGGCAAAGTTGTCTTCCTTGGTGCGAAGAATTAGACGGGTCTTAAAGTCGAATGTAGTCGTGGCCACGAAGACGGATTCGGGTAAGAGTGGGGGGTCATCGGGTTCTGATTTGCCATCAATCAGGTAGTCAGAGCGTCGAGACATGGGATCTGTGGTGTTGTCTTTGCCTGGTGCGTATTGAATGTGGTGGTCGAACTGGGAGAGAAATAGACTCCATCGTGCTTGGCGGGGTGAAAGACGGCGGGCCGCACGGAAGTAGGTAAGGTTCTTGTGGTCGCACCAGATGGTTATCTTATGGGGTGCACCCAATAGATAGTGTCGCCAGGCCTCAAGTCCGCGGATGATCGCCAAGAGTTCTCGATCATAAATCTCATAGCGTCGTTGGGTGTCGTCAAACTGTTTGGAGATGAAACCACAGGGATGGGGTTCGCCATTCGAGTCGAGTTGTTTAAGAGTGCCAGCCGATGCTACACCAGAGGCGTCGGTCTCCAGGATGAATGGCCGAGTTTTGTCAGGCATCTGGAGAATGGGTTTCTCGAGGAATTTGCCTTTGAGCCGTTGGAATGCATTCTCATGTACGTCTGACCATTCCCAGGTGGTTTTCTCCCTTTTTAGTACGTCCAATGGTGCCGCAATTTCTGCATAATGGTCGATGAATTGACGATAGAAGTTGCAGAACCCTAGGAAGGAGTGGACTTGGGTTTTGTTCGTTGGTGTGGGCCATTGCGAGATTCCAGCCAGTTTGACAGGGTCCATGGAAACTGAGTTTTCCGAAATGATAAGTCCAAGATATTCTACCTGTGTGGCTTCGAAAACACATTTCTCCGGTTTGAAGTATAAGTCGGCATCTTGTCCAATGGCGAGGACTTTGCGGGTGCGTTCGCGAAGTGTAGGGATGTCCGAGGCCATGATGAAAATGTCGTCCATGTAGATGAGGACCCATCCTTCCAGCAGAACGGTTCGGAAGGTATCATCCATGAATGCTTGAAAAGTCGCTGGTGAATTGCAAAGTCCAAAAAACATGACCATGGGTTCGAAGAGTCCTCGATTTGTTTTGAATGCTGCCTTCCATTGGTCGCCGTCTTTGATCCGAATATTGTTGTATCCCCATCGTACATCCAGTTTGGTGAAGTATTTTGCGCCCTGAATTTTGTCTAATAGTTCAGATACGAGGGGAATCGGATAAGCGTTTTTGACTGTTCCTTCGTTGAGTTTGCGATAGTCCTGGCATCCACGCAATTTTCCGTCCTTTTTTCCGACGAAGAAGAAAGGTGAGGCCATGGGGGAAGAGGATTTGCGAATATAACCTTTCTTCAAGTTGTCGTCAAGGAAGTCATCCAGAGCCTTTTGTTCCGTGGGTGCCATGGGATAGACTTTGCAGTCTTTAGGTTGGAAATCGGTTTTTAGGACGATGGCGTGGTCATAGGTCCGTACTGGAGGAAAACGTTCGGATGCCTTCTGTTCGAAAACCTTCAGGAACTGATGGTAGTGTGCTGGTACAATTTCTTCAAGGGGTTTCTGTTCCTTGGCAGCATTGGCACGTTGTGCAAGATCCATGGCGGTGTTTACCTTTGCGCGGATGTTGAGAGTGAATTTTGCGACAAAAGATCGCTCTTCGGGTGGGGCATAGGATTCGCATCGGGCAAAAGATAGGGATCGTGGATTTTGCTTAGGGATGTCCAGAGTGCGTTTCTCCCAATCGATTTTGGGGTTGATGCGACGTAGCCAAGGAAGGCCCAGGATAGCGGTTTCTCTTCCAAGGGAGGTAACGAGAAAATAAATTGGGATAAGTTCTTCGCCGATCGCAATGAATCGCCAAGTGAAACGACTGATTTCTCCTTCGGAATTAGGAGTTCCGTCAACATTAAGGACTTGAATGGGTCGACGCAGAGGTTTGGTGGGGATTTGGTGTATGTCCACAAAGGTGGAGTCGAGGAATTGTCCTTCTGCGCCGGAGTCTATGAGGGCTGTGGTTTCGACGATTTCTTTTCTCGAGTGGATGCCAATGGGAATTTTCATGGAATTGTGGGCATGTTCGGCTAAGATTACAGGAGAAATCGAAATACTAGGCAGTGCAGACGTCGATGCTGGCTGCCTTCTTAAAAACCCTCGAGGTCCAAGTTGTCGAAGGCGGCTTTGCGTTCTTCTTCCGAGAGGCCAGCCAGAATGGCACGAATGCGAGTCGAAGGGGGTTCTTTAGCAGGTGTCAAGGATTCGGCATGCTGGGCAGGCGCTTCTGTGGCTGGGGTGCTGCGGATGCTGCGCCTTGGGGGGTCACGATGAAACATGATCTTGTAGTTGCTACCAGCCCTAGTGGTTCGATTGTCAAAAGCGAATCGTCGATTGTTGGGGGTATCGAATTTCTGACGACATTCGCGTGCCAAATGTCCCTTCTTTCCGCAATAGAAGCAGAGTCCATCTGTCTTGCGACGATCTCTCTCCTCCTTAGAGACTCGTCCGATTTCCATGGCGTTAGGATCGGTTTGCTTCCCAGAAGTTGGCTCCCAGGCTGCGCCGCTGGAGCTGCGTTGGAAGCCTTCAGGGTCAGTCTTCTTCGTCAGGTTGTTGCCTGGGCTGGTACCAAAGCCCCAGACCAACGCTTGTCGCGCGTGCTTGAGCTCAGCTTGGCGTCGTAGGTTCTGTTGGGCTTTGCTGGCTTCGGTGTACCATCCTTCAAGTGTAGTAGGCTCGCCTCGATTGTAGATCTTGTCTGCAATGCTGGATTTGAGACCTCGGCGGAAGTACTCGATGAGGGGTTCCTCTTGGGTGAACCCGGCTTGGAGGGCGAGACTCTTGAATGTAGCGATGAAGCCGTCGACATCGTCGTCCTGTTTGCAATTGGCGATTGCAAATGACGCATCCTGTTTGGCATTGACAGGGAGGAACTGGGTGTCGAAGGCTTTGGCGAAGTCTGCCCAGGTTCCGTATTCTGCCGTGTCCGTGTATGTCTTGTACTTATTGCTGGCGAAAGTAGCGGCTGAACCAGTCTTCATGAATGAAAGGACGAACGTGATTTTGTGCAGATCGGTCTTGTAGATGTCCTTGTTGCCTCGTAGATAGGCCTGGCAGGCATCCCAAAAGTATTGGGCATTGCTGCGCTTGCCATCGAAGTCAGGGGGCTTGGCGAATGCGATTTCTTTGGTGCTCATGGTGGGGCTTGGCGTGACGGTCGGTACTGTGGTCTGTGGTGGAGTATTTGGTCGAGTAGGAACGTGAGGTGGTGCAGTGGAATTGTCGTCAAGCGATGTTTGAGATAACGATCGAGTGATTACGTCAACAGGGTCGATATGCTGTGGTGGCGTTGGTATTTCGATAGGTCGGCTTGAGTGTTCGCGGGGTCGGACGTTTTGGAGGATTCCAAATTCGTGGTAACGGTATAAAAGTTCGGTGTGTGGATCGCCTCCTTCAAGAAATACTTTCCAGGCAATTCGTCCGTCCGATCTCCTTCTGAGGGTGAGTGGATAGGTTCCCGCAGTTGGGTAGGGTTGATCGGTGGGCCAGACCGCGTTAGCGGGGAGTTTGGGTAGGGTAGAAATTTTGTCTAGACGTTGATACGTCGACAATCAAAAGAGAGCTTGACCTAATGTTACGGAGTAACAGGGTCTTGCCTAATGGAGCGAGGAGTGTGACTGTGGACAGTGACGTGACGAGTGACGTGAGGCTTGACTGTGACAAGGCGACGGTGACTATGGCAAGACTGTGAAGCGCAGGGCGCAGGACTATGAAGAGCAAGGCGGTGAATAGCAAGACTATGCTAGCTACTGAACAAGGAGGTCAAGCTGGGGCTTAAGGTCCCAGCGATGTACCTATATATACTGTGAGGCTGACTATGATGTCAGCGGAGCTATGGAGTCATGCGCAGCATGACATGAGGGGAGCGTGAGGGGAAGGCCCGTAAGGGGCATGTACAGTGGAGCATGGAATGAGGCAGTGGAGCGTGGAGCGGGGAGCACCTAGGAGGGGCGCGTACAATGAGGAAGGGGTCAGGCCATAAACTAAGGGAAAGATAATGGAAAGGTGAAGGGCCTGACTAAGCAAGGAAGGAATGATGTAAGGGGGGATCGTGAGGTAAGCAAGGTAAGTTCTAACACAAGGAATGCTTTAAACCATGCTGCTTCCGAGTCCCACAATGGTGTCTGAGAGTGTATCAGGCTCTCTGCCAATACCCTATGATCCATGTGTTGCTGAATTGTATTATATTCTTCTGTGTTTAGTGCCTTTTTCTTTGTGTTGAGTTTGTAAGAATAGTCAACTAGAGTGTAGCTTGGTGAGACAGATCCGCGCAACGGCACTACAATAGTACACCTAGTACAAAGTAGACTCAGTCGTTTGCGCGGTGTGCGAACGTCTGTATATCGGAAACTAACCTAGTACAAAGTAGACTAGTTTAATGAAGTAATAAGCAAAAGTATAATAGTTCGTTATAATGTTAGATAGCTCACCTCAGTCGTTTGCGCGGTGTGCGAACGTCTGAGGTGGCCGAAAGAATAAACAGGCTTTTTATGCTACGGGTTTTCGGGGCTGCGGAGAGCCGCTTTTACACTACGGAAAAAGGGGGGAACGACAAAAGGAGATAAAGACACATATAAGATGAGTAAATAACTGTTTATCTAGGGACCGAGAAACGAGGGGGGTCCGAGCAGCGAGCGGGGGTGATGCGCGAGTGGCGCGCGGGTAAACGGAGATCGCGGGCAAGCCAATCGCAGTCCAGCGAGCCTCGGGCTCGCTGAGCCGAGACGCTGCGCTTGCGAACTCGCCGATCGAGCACGCAACCAGTGCGCACTCGCTCGCGGCCTCGCGGCTCCGCCGACTTGGATTCCAACACTCCCCCTCAAGTCGAGAGGAGTCCGAGCGCGGCCGCGAAGTGCTTGACCTTGAACGAAGGCAGCGGTTTCGTGAGCGCGTCGGCGACCATGTCGGCGGTCGGGCAGTACGTTAGCTTGATCGAGCCGTTTTCGCAGACCCAGCGCAGGAAGTGGTATCGGATGTCGATGTGTTTCGTGCGCGCGTGGTACTGGTGGTCTTTCGTGAGCGCGATCGCGGACTGGTTGTCCGAGAAAAGAGTTGTCGGTCCGTCGATCGGTGCGAAGAGTTGTTCGATGAGTTGTCGGAGCCAAATGGCCTCCTTCGCGGCGTGCGTCGCCGCGACGTATTCGCTCTCGGTCGTCGAGAGCGAAACGATCTCCTGCCGCTTAGAGTACCAAGAAACAGCTCCGCCGTCAATTAAAAATGCATTACCTGAGATCGCGCGCCGGTCCTCCTGCATGCTTCCATCCGCGTCCGCGTACCCCTTCATTCCGCCATCTCCAGCATCTCCGGTTCCTCCGTACGTGAGCCGAAGGTTTCGCGTACCCTTCAGGTAGCGAAAGAGACGCTTGACGGCTTCCCAGTGCACGGGACCGGGGTCGTTCGAGAATCGCGAGAGGAGTGTCACCCCGAATGCGGTGTCCGGTCGCGTCGCCAGTGCCGCGTACATCACCGAGCCGAGCGCTTCGCGGTACGGTGCATTGCGCATCAAGGCGCGGTCCTGCGCGGTTTTCGGCCCCTGCTGGCTATGCAGGCGGATGTTCGGGTCCATGGGCGACGAGGCGGGTTTGAGTTCTTCGAAGTTGAACCGAGCGAGGATAGACGTGATATAAGCTGATTGCGACAGCGAAAGTGTTTTCGCGTCGCGGTTTCGCTGGACTTCGATCCCGAGCAGCCAGTGCAGAGGGCCGAGGTCCGTGACCTCGACGTAGCGAGCGAGACCGGACTTGAGTGCAGACACGAGCGCAGTGGTGGTAGCCGCGATCGTACAGTCGTCGACATGCACGACGACAATAGTCACGTCACGGCCTTCGTGACGAAAAAACACGGCTTGATCCACGTCACAGCGAGTCAGGCCGAGCTCGTCGACAAAGATCCAGGTCAGCTTCTGGTACCACCTTCGTCCACTCTGCTTCAAGCCGTACAATGTCTTTCGCAACCTCAAGACTTTCGTGCCCGCGTCGCGCGGTGCATATCCGGGCGGGTGGCGCATGTAAATGACCTCATCGGCCTCGAGTTCTCCGTTAAGGTAAGCTCCTTTAATATCGACTTGCTCGAGCTCCAGGTCCAATCGCGCAGCCATTGCGAGAGTCGCTCGAATCGATGCGAGCTTCGCGACGGGCGCGAAAGTGTCGAAATAATCGATTCCCGGCACCTGGCTGAATCCCTGCGCGACAAGTCGAGCTTTGCGGCGGACGACGTTTCCGGCCGCATCCCTCTTGATCTTGAACACCCACTTCGATCCGACAACATTGGCACCTGCCGGGGGCTCCTCCAGCACCCACGTACCAGCCGAATGAAGTGTCTCCAACTCCTCGTTGATCGCGCGCTCCCATTCCGACCATTCTGGGAGGCGCTTCGCTTCTGCGAGCGATCGCGGTTCAAGTCCCTCGGCCTCCTCCATCGCGGCCGAAAACTCATACTCCTCGTCATAATCGTCCTCGATCACCTGGTTCGCCGATTCCTCATCCTGCTCGACAAACTCGCGCATCGAGCGCATTCCTCGCGGGAGGGGACCATCACGGCGCCAGTGCGTCGGCGTTCCTTCGCCAGCTGCAATGCGACGCTGATAGGCCGACGGCATGCGAACTCGCCGCTCGCGCGGCTCCGGTGCTTGCGCCGGAAGATGAGACGCTGCTGGTCTCTCCGGGGCAGGCTGCGGCTCTTCCGCTGGCGGATCGCTCGTCGCTTCGGCGGGATCGGCGGGTCCCTGGGGATTTTCGGCGGGTGGTGGCGGCGCTGGCGGATTTGCGGGCAGTGTCGGTGTCGGTGTCGCGATCGGCGGTGAGTTTTTCGAAGTCGTTTCGTTTTCTACTCCGCCATCAAGTTCCTCCCCCTCGAGACGACTCGAAATGTCTCCAGGGTCGAAATAAACATTACGCTCGACACTAATGCTTTTCTTTTCCGGCCAATAAATGCGCTGTCCGTTCGACGTCTTGTCGAAACCCATCCACCGTCCCTCTCGCGCGCGCGGTTCGAGCTTCGAGCCCGAATCGTCGTGAACCCAACACTTGGATCCCCATACGCGCAGTCCGCGAAGATCGGGCTTCCGCCCGGTCATCGCTTCGTGCGGCGTCTTGTCCTTCAGTGCGCGCGTCGGGGTTCGGTTTTTCAACCAAACAGCGTGTCCAGCCGCCTCCGCCCACAAAAACTTCGGCATGCGGCTCGCGTGCAACATTGCGCGAACCTTCTCGAGAATCGTCCGGTTCAGCCGCTCCGCGACGCCGTTGTGTTGCGGAGTGTCGTGAACGGTAAGTTTCTGCTTCGTACCTTTACTATTCAAGTACATGACGAACTCCTTGCCAGTGTACTCGCCACCGCGATCCGAGTGAAGAACTTGGATCTTAGCGTTCATTTGCGTTTCGGCCCAAGCTTCGAAGTGTCGGTAAGATCGAAAAACATCACTTTTCTTCTTCAGCAGATACAATTTCGTCACGCGCGTCGCATCGTCCGTGAAAGAGACGTAGTAGTGTCGCCCGCCGAGCGAGCGAGTCGGCGACGGTCCCCAAACATCGGTATGGACCTCGCCTCCGAATTGCGCAGCGCGCTCTCCCTCTCGTTCACGCGCGATCATGCGGCGGGTCGCTTTCGCGTATACGCAGGACTCGCAAAGTGTTGGTGTCGGCCCGGAGGTGTCGAGGCGCAACCCCGTAACCCACCCATTACGAACTAACCGCTCCGCGACCTTAGGCGAAACGTGGCCCATGCGAGCATGCAGCTCCATGAGGCTCAATGTCTCCTCGGCCGCATTCGCTGCATCGCGCAGCGTCGGGTCGGCCGACTCGTGCGCGAACCGATACAGGCCTTTACTCGAGCGCAAAACCTCGCCAATACAATTTCCGGCCGCGTCACGAAGTACACACTTGTTTCCGCCGAATACTGCGAAGTAGGCTGCGCGATCGAGCGCGCCGACGGACACAAGTGTATATCCGACTTCGGGGGAATAAAGGACTTCGGTAAGTGTCAATTTCGTCGGCGTCTCGCCGTTCGGGAGTTCGATCGCTAAATCTCCCTCTCCCACAGCGTGGAAGGTTTGCTTGTTCGCGGCGTGCAAATTCTTCGGCGGCGTCTCGACAAAGTTCGTGAAGTCTTCGCGGTACGGCGAAATATGACGCGTAGAGCCCGAATCGAGGATCGCGCGACGTGCATCGTCGGTTTCGCGAAGGTGAATAACCTGCGCGATCTCCTCTTCGTCTGTATCGTCTTCGCTCACGTCGCTCTCGGGGTACGAGCTCGAAGGCTCGTCGTCCTCGTCATCGGACCAGAAATCGGCCGGCTCTTCATCTTCGCTATCAGACAGGTCGACTAAGTCGGGCATCAAGCCCATGTCATCATTGTCGTCCTCGTCGTCCGACGAATCCCAGGCCGCATTACAGCAGTCCCATACGCCGTCCGAGTCCGAGTCGACAGCCGCATTCGCGCTGTCCTTCGGCCTCTCCTTGGCCGACGGTTTTCTCGGCTTCGGGCACTTCGCGCGAAGGTGCCCGGTCTCGCCACAGTTCCAGCAGGCTCCGCGCGGCTTCGGCTCGCTTTTCTGCTTGTTTCTCGGCACCGTACTGACATGCAATGCCTCGTCCTTCTCTTTAGGTCCTCGCGCGGGTTCCTTTCGCTTCGCAAGTCGCTCGCGTTTCTGGCGATCGGCCTCGTCCGAAATAATATGGATCAAGACTTCGGGGTCGACTTCGCGGAGCGAGGCGATCTGCGCTTCGGTGAGCGGCTGCGCTGTGATTGTCGCGACGTTTCGCGCCGCGATCTCCGCCGAGGTCAGCTGCGCGGACGCGAATGTCGCCAGTCGGTTCGGGATGGCGGTAATAATTGTCGAACGAAAATCCTTGTCGGATATATCAACACCCGACTGTGCCAGCGTCTCGTGGCGCATGCGCAAGTCGCTCAGGAACTCGCGGATGTCGGCATCCCCGGGGCAACGTGCCTCGAGAAATTCGGTGCGTAGCGAAGTCTGCGCGAAAGCGGACTTCGATGTAAACTCACGTACCACTGCGCTCCAGCGCGCGGTACAATCCGCCAGGTTTCCGACCTGGATGAGGGTCGAATCGGCCAGGCGCTGGGACAACAGATACATCGCGATATCCTCGTCCTTATCCCAGGCCTCTTGGCGCGCGTCAATGTCGTCGTTGGGATCGGCTTGACCATTCGCTACCGCAGCAGTAGCGACAGCAGCAGCAACCGGCTCGGGGCGAATCGACGATCCGTCAAAATGCCCCCACTTTCCTTTCGCCTTCACGGCGGCCTGGAAACGCATCCGGTATATCACCCAGTTCGCGCCGCTCGTCGCGAGCTTCGGAACTGAAGTAGGGAGGGTGTCGTGCGAGCTAGACATGAGTGGCGAAATTTGTGTATTTCGTACAAAATAAAAATTCGGCTTCGCTCAGTGGCTAGCAAGGCTCATAACCTGTAGCTTGGTGAGACAGATCCGCGCAACGGCACTACAATAGTACACCTAGTACAAAGTAGACTCAGTCGTTTGCGCGGTGTGCGAACGTCTGTATATCGGAAACTAACCTAGTACAAAGTAGACTAGTTTAATGAAGTAATAAGCAAAAGTATAATAGTTCGTTATAATGTTAGATAGCTCACCTCAGTCGTTTGCGCGGTGTGCGAACGTCTGAGGTGGCCGAAAGAATAAACAGGCTTTTTATGCTACGGGTTTTCGGGGCTGCGGAGAGCCGCTTTTACACTACGGAAAAAGGGGGGAACGACAAAAGGAGATAAAGACACATATAAGATGAGTAAATAACTGTTTATCTAGGGACCGAGAAACGAGGGGGGTCCGAGCAGCGAGCGGGGGTGATGCGCGAGTGGCGCGCGGGTAAACGGAGATCGCGGGCAAGCCAATCGCAGTCCAGCGAGCCTCGGGCTCGCTGAGCCGAGACGCTGCGCTTGCGAACTCGCCGATCGAGCACGCAACCAGTGCGCACTCGCTCGCGGCCTCGCGGCTCCGCCGACTTGGATTCCAACATAGAGGATCTTGATTTAGCTGATGCACAGTCTTGCCTGTGACTTGCCCATCAATGTCTGTTTTGTATTTATTCTGTAACTCAACCTGCACACACTTGTAGAAACTGCACACATCCTTTGATGTGAATAGTATCCCCATCTCTTTAGGACTTGTTGTTGACTCCTTTCTGAAAAGGATATAGACAGATAAAGGTTCAATTTCATTTTTTCCTTGAGACATTGTTCTGACTGTCATGGCCAGTATTGTAAGCACCCAGACAGACTGTCTATAAAGCAACTTACTTTTCTTAAGGGTTATAACTTTGTAGGTCCTACTGTTCTGATGTGCTGAAGTTCTGTGCAGGTTCGCGTTTATATAGTGCCTGGCCATAACCCAGGACATTACCTTTGCACCAGGACAGTCTCAATTGCCCCTAGGAGGAATGCAAAATATGGCAGCAGTAACTATGCCACAGGGGAGAGGATGGTAACAGTTTCCCTGGAATGCCACCTGTTGTGAAGGTATGGATGCAAAGTGAAGGAGCAAATTCCATTGAGCCACATTCCCGGTTTCTAAGTCGACCTTGTTTTGCACAGTAATGTTCACTCGAAACCAGCACATCCATTGCAGTTTTGCATATCTCAGAGAAGAGAAGGGAAAGTCGAGTAAAATACTTTTGTAGTGCCGGGAGAAGGGGGAGTCAGTCTCTGAGGTTACATCGCATGATAGAAGTAAGAAGGCAGGATGAGAAAGAAAAAGGGCACACCGCACGAAGGAAAAGAAAAGACGAACTAAAGAGGAATAAACTGCTTGAGTCTGAGCTTAGCTCAAAAACAAAAATGGCACGGATAGTTGTAGAACGCAGATGAAGAAGAAGATTACTATTGACAGCACGCGCTGAGAGAGAGTATCGTAGCCTCCCTTGACCCATGTCCTTAATTAATAGTTTCCCCTTTCTCACTATGCCGTGTCTTTCTTGCTAAACGACAATTTGTATCGCACGTCGGCAGAAAATTGCTGGAGCGTACACAAAGCCGACAACGCCGCATCAGTCAGGTTACACCATCGCAGAATAAATTACACCCTTCATTTATCTGCTACTCACTCATTCAATTAGCTCGAACCTGAACGTCCACTTCTCCGCACACGCGCGCACGCGCGCCCCGCCCCATGCCAGCCGCAACGTCGCGCCGTACGCCCATGCTTTCGTCTCCGCGACGAGCACGTACCGTCTATCACCCACGAACCGCACGGGCGTGCGCGGCAGTGGCGCCGCCTCGTGTGCCCGCACGACGCGTATTATAAGCTCCTACCATGTATTAGCTATATGGAGTCAAGTCGAGTTGCAGCGCGAGGGACTCACGGACACTTCGTGCTGTACGAGGAAGAACGCGGCGATTGTCTCCACCTTTGTCTTTGCCCTCGTATCTCTGCCACGCATTTCAGCCTGCCAGCGCTTTCATATTGCTTGAGGAAGACAACTCACCCGGAAGTTTCGAGCGTCACCTGCGCGACTTTGTGGTCCGCTTCCGCTCCGGCAGCAGTCTCTGCTTCGATGCCTGGCAGGAAAAGCAGCACGGTCTGGCCGAGGTTGAACAGAGGCTGTCCGTCGCGTGATTCGTGTTCGCTAATGTCGATGGCGTCCATGTGTCGTGATTGCGAGTGCTATAAGTGGGAGTTTGACGAAGTTGGCGCGTAACGGCCGGCCCTCAACAGCGTATTAACGACGATCGACGGGGATCTGCATGTAGGGCGTGGGTCCATGCGGCTCGGCGGCTTATTTTCAAAAGTTTGTATGTAGCTATTCAAAAATGATATGCACTTTTTCACATACATGCATTAAATTGTAAAAAACGTAGAGTCCAAGAAAAGAACAGATTTCTTAAATATCAAAATCTTCTCCCCAGCCGGAGTCGAAGGAGGCCCGCCCGTGTCCTTCGCAGAACAGTGGCAATAGTTCGTAGCTGAGTATCCTGTCCCTCCCGAGCTCCGTTGTACCAGGCCTTGCCAGCCGAGGATTGCGCGGAGCAAGGTTTTTGTTATCGTAGACTGCAAGGTTCGGGCTAAAACAGAAGTGCAAGATGCGAGACATCGAGAGAAAGGACAACGACGAGGTTCAGGGACTGAATTACAACCGTCGGACCTGAAGAGTTTGCATCGCGCGAAGAGCAACACTATATGTGGGTACATAGTCCCCTACCTACCACTTGTATGTCTATATCGCCATATCTCCATCATGAGAAAGCCCTTTTGACCGTCGAGCACAACAGTGCATAAGTTAAACACGACGCAGGGAACTGACGAGAGATTAAGTGGGCGCTGCGTGACCCCTGCACGGGCATCGCAGCACACTCGCTGTCCAGATCGCAATGGCCAGAACCCTGGGCGAGCTCCGTCCCCGCGTAGCAACGCAAACTTGGTTGTCTGAATGGCCATTGTCCGTCTGGCGTTCGTGTCCAGGAGACAGAAGGACGGAGATAAAGGACGAGCACCGTAATCGAGAAGCCAGGCAGGATCTTGCCTCCTAGCATCACACGATATTCGCCGACGGAAATTGAGCTTCGCGCATCGGGCATTCCGCTGGAATATTTGCTCTTTTACGACAAGGTACATTAAAGTCAAGACGACGCAAATTCAAACCAGGGGATGGAACAGGAGCAGTCAACGAAGAAGCACAGAAGCTATTGAACTCACGTACGTGGATATATGGAGCATATATCGCGTTATTCATACAACGAGCTCGAGCCGACAAGACAACCCGCCTCCTGAGCTCCTGACTTCCTACGTACCCACAGAAAGTTTACGGTCTCCACGGCGGGCAGAACTTACGACGGGAAACGCCGCCTGTAAGTAACTAACGCTTAGCAACAATCGGCGCAGGGACAGGCATTTAGCACAAAATATGCAAGAATATGCGCGGCAGAGATCAAGATGGGGATGCACGGGGGTCGTGTGGCCCTTATTTCTTCTGGAAAAGGAGTTCGCATGGACGATATGAATATCGGGCGGTGCGACGGCGACGGCAGTTCGCATGCAGAATGCACGGCGTCAGATATCCCGCTGCCTAGGCACTCGCTTGAGACGTAAAGAAAAGACGTTCGAGCGGGACCAACCCTCCAGTCCAGTATACAACGTCGTGCGTCGCTGTTTACAGCACTATCGAATTTGAAACGCAAAAGGCACCGCCTGGAGACCGTCAGCGTGGAAAGCGGCCCGGGCCTCCGGGCTCTACGGGTTCCGCACCGCCGGAGAACTGGGAAAGGAAAATACGAGCGGATGGAGCACGAGTAAACAATCTAGATATCAGAGGGAGTGAGAATCGACCGCACCTGTTTCCTGTCTTTCACATTCGAACTCGAATAACTCGAAAATAACCAAGCTCGACAAACTCACGCTGTTTGCACACACGACCAGCAAAACATTGATGAGAAACGAAATGGGGACAAAGAACGTTCATCAAGATAATTTATTGCAGGACTCAACTATGTATCTACCTCGACGCTACATTACCCAAAAAATCCTTCCTCCATCTGGCAGCAACCAGCGACATCAAGCGTGCGCACACTATCATCAACACATCCCAATCAACATGCAGACACGTAGAGGATATAGACATCCGTCTGAAATAACTTTGGTCAGTACAGCTGCTCATTCGAAAAGCGCGGATAGGAAGGGGACATTCAGAGCGATTCTTGTACAATCATAGCCAGAAGCTCAGGAACAGCTTCTAGTTGAAAAAGTTTTTATGGTTTATCATCTCGATAAAGGGCGTGGAAGAGGAAGGTCCAGAAGGACCGGGTGAAACGGAAGATGGTATGAATACATCAACGTACCGATATGTCAATGACCTATTCTCACTCATCGCGCCGTCCGATATCGTCCTAGCGAGAGGAACAATCAGTATATCATGAAAGCGGCGATAAATATGGAGACGAAAGGAAGAAGATCAGCAAGGGGTGCCCGAAGAAATTGAGCTGTGGCGGGCAGTTTCGGCAGTGATAATACGCAGACCGTCGTGTAAAAACATCATGCAAGCAGGCGACTAGAAACAAACACTCACGATATCATTTCAGCAGCAGATAGACGACATGGATCGAGGCATGTTCGGAACGAAACTAGTCGTGCTGGACATGAAGTCGATCAGTATGAAGTCAAGGCAAATGACGGCAGATGAAATGAAGGGGCGGTAGATCAGATGTAAAAAAGATTACAGCCGTGGAATTTTCGTCAACCTGCGTCCCCGAAGGAGCGCCGTCAGGCGGTAATTCCCATTATTCATCGTGTAAGAGAGAAGAAAAGGATAGGCATGAAAAAGCAGGAAGGAGATTAGACTCACGATTCGGGCACCAACAGCTGAGTGACCTACACACGAGTCTGCACGATCGAGCTGGTCAAGACGAAGATTAGTCTCGAGAAGCAGATGAAAAAGCAGAAGACAGAAAGCGAACGATCAGTGGAAGATACAAATGAAATCGTTGTGTCCCTTGTAGGAGACAGCTCAGATACTCTAGTTTGAATTGATGATGGTTCATCACAATATCGTCGTCGACGAAATGAAAGCTAGGAAGGATAAGGTGTAACACGAACCTCCATCTCAAGGCTGTTGGCTCTGAACGTCACACCACCGTAGGCCGTGCAACGACGACAACGACATTGAATCCTGTGCAGAAAGGCATGCGATGAGAAAATTTCATGGTGAAAATTTATAGCAGACACGTGAGTTGCACGTGACCTGAATGCAAATAACTGTTTTCTTTTGCAGTTTCGTCGCCGAGGCGTGTCTCTCGATGCCAATCGCCGTCAACTCACAGAAATAAAATAAAGAATGGTTCGCCTGATCACGCACAACCTGCTCGCGTGCCATGTCAAGGGCTGCACCCAGAATAACTTTCCGCTCGTCTTCAAGGACGCGCAAATCGAGCTGCGCGACGCCGAGTTCAACGACGATTTCCTCCGCGGCTTTCTCCCCAGGCTCGACTGGAATGCACTAGTCCAGGCTGCGAAGGAAGTGCGTGCCGCAGCATCTGCTATCTGACCATATCCTGCCTCTAATACTCTTCTTTCGCACCAAGCTGGGGGACACCTCTTTGCCTGCAGAACAGCCTGAGATGGTCGATGACGAACTACTCAAAGCGCTACACCACGTTCTGCTTGAGGTCTGTCTGCATCTCCTACATGTCTCCTTCATTTTGAGCTTGGTCTCAGTCCGTTCATTTCACGCGTTGCAGATCCATGTCGAAGAGGGCGCGATGACTTGCCAGAACTGTGGGCACGTCTACCCGATCAAGAGCGGCATCCCGAACATGGTGCGTTCATGTCTCTGGGACTCTGTCTTTCCCAATCTTTGTCTGAAACTCATCATCAATATACTATAGCTTCTGGCCGAACACGAGATCGGCTGATCGGTCCAACCAACCAGTGCTTAAACTGCATAGATGACCCCAAGACGTACATCTCAACCTTGTAATGCGGCTGCGCCAGCATGAGTAGTACCTCAAGGAGGAGCAAGAGAAAGAGAGTAGTGTTGCTGACACTGGGTACTGGGGTTCATGTACGCCGCGTAGAGGAGGAAAGAAAAAGCAAAGACAGCTGACCACACGCATGTGTCAACGCAATGTCTCTTATATTTCTAAATCATTCTTTTTTCTTTCCTCCCTGGCTGATTATCATGTTGTGTGCCACGAACTTAGATGTTGTCTCGATCGCCGATCTTATTTCTCTCGCAGAAGAAATCGAAGGTCGGACAGGAATATTGAATTCACGTAAAAAAAAAAAGCGAACATGTTCGTGCATGTACAAGTCAAGGACAACCATTTAGATAACACTGAGAATTGCAGTTTGGATCTGTCTTTCTCAAAGTCAGCCGAGCTTTTGTCCCCACTGGAAAACTAATGGTTAACCCTGCTATTCTCGATCATCGCGTCGTCTGTAGATTCTTAAGTTCGGACGCACCTGACAACTTTCACGGTATAAAAACGCCTATTCTGTAATCTGACACTCTCAGATTTGTCGAGACGAAATAAGCTTTTGATTGTTTTCTTGGTTTAGAGAAGCAATGGGATGATAAGGGGGACACATTGATTTTCATATCATTTGCACCCAAAAGCCTTAGTCTATTGACCGGGCTTTTATTCGTCCAGCTTGCAAATGCTTCACCTTCGTGTCAAGGTTAAATAATCGTGTCTTCCAATCTGCATACAATATGCCAGCAGTAAGACTTAGCATGATAGGTATCAGAAATTTGCCCACATCGAATTCCGGATGGTGTCGGTGTCTGCGATACTGATTCAATAGATACTAGATTAGCTCGAGTCTTCAGGAATAGCATGGAATCAATACTTATGCTTCAGACAGACGGAATTCCACAAGACCGGGAAAGTGCCAAGCAGATAGTAGTGACCAAGGTGACTTCTTTGAGGGCGCTCAGACACAAAATTCCCTGAACAGGAGATTTATTAAATTCAAAAAACGACCACATTTCAAAGTGTTTTGACGGCGACAAGATTTTGCTGCCGGAAGAAGTATGAGGGGAAAGTTCTGAGGGGACGGGGACGGGAACATATCGATGCAGAAAGCCAGTAAGTGACTCGAAGATCGAGTAAAATCAAATTGAACAAGGTTCTCCCCAGATTTACAAGATTTACCGGAAGACGAAGAAGACAGCCGAGCTCATCGTTGGGTCTTTGAGCCTTGCGGTAACCAAGCAGCTGGTGCATGGAAGAAATGCTAGGCGCAGAAGGAAAGGACGCGATGTAAGATAGCTCAATCGTACCACGAAGGAAAAGGCTTACCCTTCAATACGAGCGCTTATTGAGATCTTGTTAGTATTGCGTTACAGCTAAAAATATGATTGAGGACGCCGCCTTTTGTTATATGATGCCTATTTAATCAATGCTCGCTGAGTTTGCATTGACTCCTTATCGCACGAGCTATGTATGCCGCGATTTAGAAACAAAGGGGATGACTCGTGCATGATTAATACTTCTAGAATGTTCAAATCGCGGTTCCTTTGTCATTTTTCCTGCTCTTTTTTTTATGTTTTTCTTTGCTCTTGACGACTCAGCAGCCAAAAGCTTTTGAGGATGCACGTGATATTAGTGCTTACCAACTGTGTCCGGGTTGCGAGAGCTAGAAATCGGATAATTTTTCAAAGCACTTTTGACTTGGATCGTGTTGTATTTTTCTGCGTACACTCGTTTATTTATCTATTACTAATTCATTTATTACTAATAAATGTGTTCAAAGAAGTAAACACGATATGTTTATTCCTGCCGAACGCTTTTTAGTAAGTACGAGTACTTAGTCACGGATCCGGATCCCGATGCGTCACGCGAACCGACGCGCCTCGACGCGACGTTTTTTGTCCTCCAGTAAACTACCATCGCAATGCTGAAACATTTTTTAAACTTCGACGACTGGAAAATTTTACATCAAACCACAAACAATTGACGGGGCTGCGTGATGACAGTATGTCCGCTGATTCCGACGCTCTGCAGACCGTCATACGCATACGCCTTCGTGCCGACTTCGAATGGGTTAACTGGCATATCAACGATGTGAACCTTGTATCTTTTTAGGCTCTAGGATACGCGTTCTCCGTCCCGAACTCCACGACCCGGGCCCGTAGTTGCTTAGCGAGACGTCCGTTGCCGACAAAGTGCACCGTACAGCAATGTCTAGCACTGCTCAAACCCCTAGACTGGTCTTGACTCGAGTGCTGGAGTCGGGATCCAGCGCAGAGAGGCCGAAGTCGCAGTATAAAAGACGGGTTTATCGACAATGACCCGTTTTATAATCAATTAACCAGGCACCTCATCCTCGCGGCACTTGTGATTACTATTGGATTTAGATACATGGCGAATAAACCGATATCTTCTTCTCAACTAAACGTCCTTCAGCGAGGAAAGGCTTGCCTTGGTTGCAGGTACGACTTGAGTTAAGATCTGTTTATTATTGTGCTTACAAGCGGCAACCCTCCGTCCCCTCAGGCGACGTAAAATGGTATGGGCTTCTCACCAGACCCTCCGATGTCCGACACCCGCTGATTTATCTTCCTTTTGAAAATAGAGATGTGATGGTGCGCGACCTTCCTGCACACAATGTATTCGTGGGAACAGAGCCGGCGACTGCGAGTATACTGATAGGCAAGGTCCCACTCACACGCAGGTTCTTGAAGAAAACGTGGCACTCCTACAAGCGCGGATACGAGAACTCGAAGCCCCTGATTTTTCAAATCGACCTATACTACTCCACGACCCGTACGAGACATATAGACAAGCAGGCTCTAGCACGACCTTAGGTGCAAGTTCAAGAAATATGCCGAGTCATCCTGGCCAGATGTTCCCGGCTCCTGTGAGATTTGGGTCTGCGCCCGAAATTAGGTCGTGGTGGGAATTTGAAGAACCGCCTGCGCAGATATCAGACATGCTGTAGGTATATTCCTTGACAGTTTATGCGATGATTCTGATTTTTTCCCCTCCTGCATATGATATTGTCGTCACATCTGGAATCCTTCAGCGTCGCCGCCTTTCTTCCTCACGCGTCTTCTCTCGGCTTCGTACTGAGTGCGACACGCTTTCGAGCTGGACTTAGCCTCCCCGCGCTTCACCCAGGGCGGCCCCATCCCGCTCTCCTCCATGCGGTCTACTTATGGTCGCTCCGTTTGACGAACTCGCCCGACCTCATGCAGCACGAAAACCTCTATCTGCAGCGCGCAATCCTAGCACTACAGGACGCTCTGGGCAGTGGCGGAGGGAACTTAGATGTAAGGTGTTCTCTTGTGTCCTGGATGATACAATGGCTGAGAGTGATGTAAAAGGGTCCGGCCATCGCACAGAGACGCATACATGCAATGCAGGCAGAAATTCTGCTCGCTCAGTACTTTTTTAGCCTTGGGCGCCTTCTCGAGGGTCGCTATCATGCCAATGCGGCCGTCACGCTCTCAGTCAGCTGTGGCCTGCATCGCATCAGTCGTAGTCCTAGTCCGGCTTTCTCGAGAATCAGTTTCGGATCGAGTGCAAATCTTGGCATAGGTTTGTTTGAGCTTGCGGCTCCTCGCGACGCACTCGAGCTCGGTGAGCGCGTACGTGTGTTCTGGATGATATATATCACGGATCACTGCTGGAGTGTCGCTCTCGGCGCTCCATGCGTCCTCGCAGATGACGGTGTACTCGGCACGCAGATCAACACACCATGGCCGCTCGAGGTTGATGAGTATGAACGGGTGGATATATTTATTCCTTTCAACTTTCTAGTAAAGCCTAATTCAGACATTAGATAAACGATATCCCGTCTGCCATCGAGACAGAAAGTAGGACGGTGCATGATTTTTTGTCTGGACAATCCGTTCAGCACCAAGAAGGTGGAGGAAACTCATATGTAGCTCTGCGAGCAAAGGCCTCTGCACTGTATGAGCGAGCGGCGCGGCTTGCAGCAATGTGGTACTCAGGCAAGTACGTTTTTACAGAAACAGTGAAAACATATTCATTCTTTGCCTGCAGTCTCTTCGGCACCCGAAGCACAAGCGCCCATCCGAACGGACCTGCAGACACTAGCACGCACAACGACGAATTTCGCGCGGAGCCTCACCCCGCTCGCCCAGCTTGCGACACAAGTCGTTGATTTTTCTGCCGATCCAGACGCCGATTCTCGCCAGACGCTCCTCGTCGTTCACGGTCTCGCACACGCCGCGATGATCCCCATACTCGCCGTTCGCGGCGCGTCTGAGCCCTCTGGCGACATGAGTGTCATAAACGCCCGTCTGACCCACGCGAGCGAAATTGCGAGAGTACTAGATATGCTTTCCGGAGACATGTCTAGTGCGGATACAGGAACAAGTGCAGGGATGTTAGATCCGATCCTCAGTGTGGGCATGGTTTATTATATCAATCAAACGTTTTATCTAACGCATTGTGTTGAAATCCTCAGATAATCGGTCTGTCCGCTGCGCAGGTCTTCCTCGAGGAATACAACCGCATGCGCCAAAGTCCACAGGCGCCGACATCTACAAGCCGCATGGAGGCGTTGCGCGCACACATAGAGCGCATAAAGATCGCGCTGGGGCGTGGCACGGGACCCATTTTTGGTGAGCAGTTTTTTTTAAAAAAAACTGCAGATGTTAAAGACTAGCGTTGACATGAGATTAATAGCCCAACAAGTGACCAAGATAGATGAAATGTTCAGCAGCGAATGACACATTGTGCTCATGATATTACTTACGTGGATTGAGCCACAAACGTACCCGAAAAAACGAGCTAAAGCCGTATATTGCTTTTGATTTTTAGACCTCAGCTGTTATGTGTATCGTATTAGACTACTTGTGCATTTGTATTTCCGTGCTCCTTGCTTCATAATAGTTTTTTCTCGGGCCTTTATTAGTGCCTGACTTAATAAATTCTGGCTTCCATTTATCTTAGAATGGTTCATCAAGAAAAAAAAATACAGATAGCCCTCCCCTGGGACGTCGTGGCGTAGAGCTGAATTCACGAGTTATTTGCTCTCTGATGCTCCCTTAATTGGCGATTTGAACATCGTAGTCTTCTTCCTCGAGAATAAAGTCCATTCGCGCAGAGTTCGTTGCAGGGCCTTGCGAGAGCGACTTAGAAGGGTGGTATCATAATCACCCCGTAAAAAAAACTCTGTATGTACCAGTCCAATGAGGTGTGCTGTGCCCATGACTTTGAGAAGATCCCGAACATGGTGATCGAATGATAGATCAATAATATGATCCAAAGCCTGTGCCCTTAAGCTGCGCTATCAGCCCATCCTCAAAGTCCGAAGGGATCGAAGATACGTTACCCGACACATTTAAGCAGGAGCTTGTAGTCCTTCTCGATCTTCTTGGTCCTTAATTTTACCACGGAAAGGGGTAAGGGCAAAACGGATGTGCGAGTGACGATCGCGCTATCCTTCTGGATCCTAAGTGCTATTGCCCGAGGTCCATGGTCCAGTCTCTCTGCGGTTCTACCAAGCTGTAATTCAAGAAGCCGTCCTGCGAGGCTGTAGAATAATTCGGGCGTGCGTCCAGCGCCAGGGAGGTTGTCTGCTGTCGCGTTCGTGCTGACGGAGTCCAATGAAGTTTGGTAGGAGTCAATCATAGAGAGGAGCTCCGAGGTCGACATCGTGCATTCGCGGACGAACGTCGCGCCAGTGAGAGGTAGTCGGGGTTGCGTAGATGAAGGATCGGGCTAGCTGAAGACCTATAACTTGAAGGCACGAAGGCGCAGCCAAGCCTACACATGGTATACGGCCTGAGCCCAATACGGGCCCAGTCCCGAGAATAGAGCATTGTGATGAATGTCGTGGTCACGGCGATATGTCGCAGACGCTAGTCACTGGCAAGAAAGCCAACCTTCGTTTACTTGAATTTCTTGACTTACGCAAATGAGAGATACAGCAACGTTCAAAAAAAGAGATAAAGGGAGAAAACCAAATACAGAGTGCACTCAAGCAGAAGCGAAGAAATTCTCGGCTTCATAGTAAGGCACCACAAAAGGAAATAAGCTCCCACATTTCCACGCGCCGCAAAAGGTCGTCAAGTGCGCCCGGCGAGAAGGCTGATGCTGGCACGCGTCGAGCGAGTACGATACGGCGGAAGTAAATATTTTGACGGTTTCTGTAAAATTGAAGCGAGACCGCCTTGACGCCGTTCGGTCCGGCCTTGCACTTCCTGACTCAAGCCGGCGACGCGGACGACGACGACGAGCAAGACGCTCTGAAATATACGAGACGTATGCAAACGACAAATATGCTATCGGACCTTCACCACGCATAGATCGGAGAGGAAAATAAAGGGTATATCGATACGAGTAGCAAGATCGGTTACAAGCGAGACAGAGTCAGATACTAAGTACAATGTGCAGATTGCAGAAGAAGAAAGGAAAAAAAAAGAAAGAAATACGAGCAAAGAAAAACAAGTTCCCTCAAGAACCATGCCTCAAAGAGAAGGTTCATCCATTGAATACGTATCGCAATCGATGCCGTCTACAAATAGCTCCCAATCCGCTGCTCTCCGAACCCACCGCCCCGGAGAAAAAAAGAAGAAACCACAGGAGCCAAAGAAAGCTCGAAGACCGGAACCCATCAGATATGCAAGATAGCAAGTAAGAAGGAACGGACGGAAGGCAGTGGATCGTATCCGCGGAGAGCGAGACATCCTGGCTGATCACAAGACCATCAGAAGGAGGAAGGATGCGAGGAAAGAATGCAGAAACTGAGCAGGCCAGGCGTGAAGACGTCGCGAGGGAAACAGAAGAAAGTAGCACAGAAATACACCTTTGTTATAGAAGACAACAAATAGACGATTCAAATTTCGTCGCGACTCGACTCGGACGCTTTTTTTGGCAGGAATTTTTGTAGCAAGGAAAAAGACAGGACTAGATCGTCGTGTAACTCCCTATTAAGCATTTTGATGGTCAGCAACTCAAATCGTATAAACAGAAAAAGACGCGCGGCTCACATAACCGCGCCTGCATGTCACCGCTGCCGGTGGCAAGCACACCGCCGGCAGGGCTGAGGTCGATCGAGATGACAGAGTTCTTGTGACCCTGGAGCATAAGCTGCACCTGTGCGGTGCGCTGCTCCCAGAACTGCACGCCGCGGTCCTTCGATCCGCTCACAACCCACTGCCCGTCGTGGCTCACCGCGACGCTCAGCACGTAGTCCTTGTGCCCCGTAAAGTTGAGCGTGTTCATGCTCCCGCGCTCGCCGCCCTCCTTGTTGCGCGCAGTGCCGTTCGCAGCGACCACCGGCCCCGCGCCGGGCGCCACGCCCGACGGCGTCGACGCCGGCGGGAGCGGCTCCTTCCGTGCAGGGTTGCGGAGCAGCGCGCTGATGTCCCACTGCTTGAGCGTCTTATCAAGGCTCCCGCTGACGATGCCCTTCCCATCGGGAGTGAACGCGACGGAGTACACAGAGTCGCGGTGGCCTTTGAGGCGCTCGACGAGGAAACCTGTCTGGACATCCCAGATCCGCACAACGGTGTCGAGCGAACCAGCCGCGACGAGGCGCCCGTCGGGTGAGATGGCGACGCTCGTCACACCCGCATCCACACCTTCTGGCTCGTTGATCTCGAGGACCTTCTGTGCGCCGTTTTCCATGTCCCAAATACGTGCAGTACGGTCTCCTGAACCCGACACGATAAGGCGACCATCCTTGGAGAAGTCGAGGGAGTAGATCTCCTGCTGGTGGCCCTCGAAGACACGACGGATGCGTTTCTTGGCGATGTCCCAGATCTGCAAGATAAGATACCGTCCGGTTACCACTTAGAACACCGTAATAATCTTTAGGGTCAGGGGTTAAAGAAAGACGCCGAAGCCGGTGTAAACACCGAAATGGAGAATGGCGAATGGCGGAGAGGTGAAAGCTAAAAACACAACCACTCACCCTGATCTGCTTATCCTCTGCACCCGTCGCAAGCAGCTTTCCATCAGGGCTAAAGCAGACACTCCGGATGTATAAATCACCAGACGGGCTCGCTGCTTCGTCATTCAGGATGCTGTTCAATCCGTGTCAGACGAGCGAGGATCGAGAACGAGGGACGGCACAAACCAAGTCTTTGCGCCTGTCTTCGTGTCATAGATTTGGGCAGTACGGTTGCAGCCTGTTGCGAGAAACTTGCCATCCGCGGAGAAGCGCACGCAACACACAACGCTGGATAGTGTGAAATCAACATGCAAGCCATTTGCAAGCAAGGAACACGAGAACGAACCTCTCGTGGATCAAAGTGTGGACTAAATTCACGTCGAGAACGCGCTTCACCTTCGGGCTGAATATCGCGAACCAATCGCTGCCCTCCTTTTTGAGATCTGGTGGCAGCGTCTCCGGGTTGATTTCGTCGAGGAAGGCACCCGTCGAGCTGGAAGGAGGCAGCTGCGGGTAAGGAGATGGACCGGCGCCCGGTGGCGGTGGTATAGACGAAGACGTCGAGGCCACGAGCGCAGTAGAAGGGCCTGCATCGGGGTAAGGCTTGTGCGATGTAGATGGTGTATACTCTGCAGAATACACAGGTCAAGGATCATTCATTCGGATAAGATCAAAAATACGCACCTAAACGATCGTTCTTCCCGCGCTCCGTTTTGATGCGCTTTACCTCCCGCTCGTCCCTTTCTCGATCTTCCCGTTCTCTTCTCTCCCTCGCAAGTCTCATCTCACGTTCTCTCGGGTTGCGCACTTCACGCTCGTCCCGTTCTCTGTCTCGCTCTTCTCGCTCCCTCCTTTCCCGAGCTAGCCGAATCTCACGCTCTCGCGGGTTTAGCGCCTCCCGAATCTCCCTTGTGTCTCTCACGTCTCGCAGCTCCCGCTCCCGGACATCCCTATCGGGTACATCGCGCACGTCCCTGACATCTCTCACATCGCGGATCTCCCGTTCTCTCACGTCCTCCCGCCCACGGTAGCCGTATGGCGGCTCGCCATATCCCGGACCAGGGTGACCCATCCCAGCGTGCGCGACATGCGGGCTCGCACTTGCAGGTGGAAGCGAGCCAGGTGGAGGAGGCGCACCGCCAGCAGCTGAGCTTACAGTGGCAGGATGTGGTGGAAGCGCTTGAGCCTGAGCTTGTTGGACCTGCGCCTGGGCCTGCTGTGCAACCTGTTGCGCCTGGGCCTGTTGCACCACGACGGCCTGACGCGCCTGGGCAAGTTCGGCACGGAGACGGTTGATGTCTTCATCGTATTGCAGGCGCGCCTTGGTGTGCTGATTTTCGAGTTCGTACACCATTTGCTTTATGTGGTTGAGTTCGTTTATTTGGGCATGAACTACACAATGAAAAGGAAATTGTCAGTAGGAGATTACTCCGCGGGGATCTTTGAGAGAATTCTATTCAATCCGCACAAGACAATGCACAATAAATATGGATGAAAGGATGAAAAAATAAGAATAGATCGAGATGAATTCCAACTCTTCCCCAGCACAACCCGCAATCTCTTTTTTTTTCCACCGTTAGGCCTCACTGCATCTCACCCATCTCACAAAGAAAAATAAAATAAGGAGAAAGAAACTCACTTCTGCCCTCGAACTCGTCCCTCTGCGTGCGCAGGACATTGAGGTCCTGGGCGACCAACTCGAACTCCTGTCTGACCACATCTAGAGAGTCTGTAAGACGAGCCGGGGAATGTCCAGGGGGAGGAACGGTCGGCGGCGGGCCTTGAGGCTGCAGGCTCCGGTGCTGGTAGGACAAGCGAATTAGTGCCGCAATCACTGACCGAACAACGACGAGCGTATTCGGGGAAACGTCAGCCACCGACGTCGTCAATGGGATTGACGACGCTCGACTGGGACGAGAAGGGAGACACGGACGATGGCGGGGGAGCGGGAGACGATGATGGACTCACGCTGTAGATTGTCGAGCTCATGATGGCGGTTGGTGAGAAAGAAGAGAGGCAACCCCTTTTGAAAATGAAAAGGAACCATTAACCCAAGTTCTCACGCTTCAACGTGCTGATTGCTTCTTTGCATAGCCACCCGGTCAGCCCCGGCCCTCCATCTTTATTTTATTTTGGGAAGCAATGCTTCCAAAAACAGAAGGAAGATCCGCCACGCGAGAGAAGCAGTCAACACCGCCACCCATAATTGCCGAAGCTTCTAAATCCGTGTATATGGGCGCCAGTGTAGCGCATCAATAGTCACATTCGAGCATTTCAGCTCAGTATGAAGAGGCAATGAAACAAAGGCCAGACATGGAAACGAGAGGAATAATACTAAAACGGAAGCTGTATATTGTCAGAATGCTCATAACCGCCGACATCGTCATTTCCATCGGCTACGTGCTCCCTGTATATAGTAGGAGCTTTGTTCGAGAAAAATTGGAGAATAGATTAAAATCTGCACACATCCCTGGAACTAACCCAGAAAAAACAGCCTGCTCTGGTACAGCTTTCTGGCCTCAGTATGGTCTGATGGCAGGTGTATGTCATCCTGTGGGTTATTACTTACCGGATTCGCGACGAGTGCCCAATGATGATGATCCATATACACATTCTGTAACGGCCCGTGCTGAATAAGAAAAGACGCAGGCAGCTCTTCTGCTTCTCGGTATCGTTGCGATTGTGCATTTCAATCATTGGCGGATAGATACTTACCTTTAAAGCCTTTAATTCCAAATTCCGCTTATTGCATCTCTCGCAAAGCTCCGGCTAATATACCGTCAAAGAATGCAATTACCACTCATGAAGATTCGAAGCATTTTCTGGAAGTCCATTGGCTTCGAATTAGACGGACGTGAAACTTCGCAGCTCGTACGGCCTGCCCGGTAAATGCTGGAGCAAGGTTCTCGAAAAATCGAGCGAGAGATACACCTGCCTGGACAACGTATGACCAGGATGTTTGTCGGTTGATATTTCGTGAATAATGTTGCGCAAAGCAGTGTTCTAAAATATCGTTTGTACAGCTCGCACGAGCTCTACGATACCATTAGAAGTATCAGCACTTATTTTGGAGGGAAAATAAAGACCAGACGCTGGAAGTCTTTCAAAGCTGAGAGGCCGGGTAATGCTCGGCAAGGGTAACGAGAAAGCTTAAGTACACGCAAGATGCTGCTTCGGTCAGTTGTTGGCACTAATGCAGTTGTTTGATCTCACAAGATGCTCCTTCGGTCAGTTATAGCGCTGGGTAATAGATGGCATGAAAGATAGGACATGAAGGGCTTGAACCGTTATTCATGCTGTACTTGTGTACTACTCCGTACAACGAGATCGCGCCCTTCGCAAACGTGCGATAACGACTTGATGACACTTGACCCAATCCATTCTTATTCTTCCGCATAGCCGATGACCAGGTGCAAAATTTCGGTTCATGTTATTGGGACAACCTGAATGTCTATCTGATTGTTTTCATAGGGCACGACGCATTGTTGTAATTACTATTGGTACATTGTGTCTTTGTGGAATCGACCCTTCATGTATTTTCTGTCGAGCATAGGAATTAGAGATCCAGAATCGTTCTCGGCTTTATGGCTTCATACCGCCAGCGTCCTTCTGCTGTGGGCCCTCGTCCCTCCCTGGCGAGTCGCGAAGCGCGTCCCGCTTCGTGCCTCCATACCGCAGCTTCTGCTCCTTCTGATATTTCTTCTCCGTCCCGTCTTCCTCTGTCTCCACCGGCGGCTGGTACGGATCGTCCTGGCTGACGGTCGCGTACTCCGCCTGCGGGTTGGCATACTGCTCGTTCGGCCTGTGCGCCGCCGCGTTCTCGCCGTCGACCTGGTGCGTCTTGGACGACGCGGGCGGGACGCGTGTCGACCTCCTTGAAGTACTGCTCCGCGGTGTGCTCTGCCCGTGCCTTCTCGAGCGTGCGCGACGGCAGCGCGGGCTCGGGCGCGGCATTCCCCGCGCCGCGGTCGCGCCCCGTCTCGCCGCCCTGCGACGACGCGGCGTGCTTCAGGTGCGCGTTCTGCTCGCCGTGCGTGTACTCGCGCGGGTCGCGCGCCGCCGCAGGGGCGGTGCCCTGCGTCTTGTCTGGCGGCATGAAGGGGCGCGGAGATGAGTGGAACGCGCGTGCGAGCGCGAGGCGGGCGGTGGGTGATTTTCTGAAGGCGTGCGACGCGTACATGGCAGCAGGAGTTGAAGAGCGGCTGGTGGCGATCAGCGTCATTTCAAGGCGGAATCGTGATGTCATCAGTGTGATGTGCTACCGTGACTGGGGCTGCCGTGTGGGATCAGATTCGGATCAATCTCGGCACGTCGGAGGACATATCCACGCTCCGAGCTCCTTTGGAAAAGAAAGAAACGTTACTTTATAGTGGAAAGGCGAATGAGGCGGCTCGATACGCGAACGGGTCAAGGACGCGAGGTCGCCGACGATTATGAGAGCATGTAGATCAGATGGATTACATCATCGAACAATTCGGGCTTCCGTTTCCACCTGACTTTTGCCTCTGCCTCCGCCCACGAGTCCTTCCCAATCCTTAGAAGGACTCAGATTGTATTTTTTCGTCACCATGTGAGCGAATATCAGATATCAACGTGTCTTCAGAAATTTAGATTCTCAGCCCCGGGTGATGTCTTTACAACCTGCTCAATACTTCGACTCGTAGACTGGCTGTCCCCTCCGAAATCTACTCATAACTCGTTTTTGAACCTCTGATTCATGACACAAGCGCATTCAAACGCCGCTTCCCATCTCCGTCTCCGTCAATCCAGTGCTATGTGTAATCAAGTTATCACTCGGAAATATCCCCCTTCTTTCGCGAGCCGCACAAGCTGCTGCGCGCGACCTGCAACGTAGGTCGCTTCGCATCTCTGACGGCCTGGGTCAGTGTATCATGGGATCAGCATCCATGATCAGCGGGAAGAGTGCCGCGCGATCTTCAAGTCGTCCACCACGTATTTATATGCGGGGTATGCACGATAATCGACTTCCTCGTCCCCTTTCGCTCAGCCCCTTACTGCAAGATTTGCAATCATGTGCCATTCGAGGTCTCTTGTGAAGTGGCTGACGCTCGTCGGCACTACAGTCGCCACCGTCGGGCTCGGCGCACAGCGCGTGTTCGTGATCGACAACGGCGTTGCGAAGCTTCCCGGTACGCTGTGGTCCTCTCCCTTCTACATTTCTGACGCGCTCATTACTCAGCCATGGGCTACAGCAGTGCGGGAACATTTCATTCGGGGGAATATGCAAACTCAGATGCGTCTTGTCACAAAGCGTGGAACGTATACGCAGTACGCAAGCTTCAGCGCGCATCCTCCGAATTCAACTGACTAAATAAATTTTACGCTCGTAGTGCGACATCGACCAAGACCTGCTCATCTCCACCGCGAACCTCATGCAGTCGCTCGGCCTCCAGGTCAGTCGCATTCCGTTTTAAAGTTGCACCAACGCAACGCACCACAAGGACGCCAGGCACACGCACGTGAACATCGACGACTGTGGTGCGGAAAAGAATTGCAGTACGGCGGGCGACCTCATCCCCGTTCCGTTCTCTCTCTTCTCTCTCCGTGACCATGTGATTTACGCGACTGCAGATACATCCGCTTCAGCGTGGGCATGAGCAACCTGACGGACCAGCTCCACCTCATCCTTTGTCGCCGTTGTTTTTCTAGTAAGGCAGGAATTGTACGTCCCCGCTTCCTCCCTCTTCAACTTCAAAGAGCCGAATAATCCGAACCCAGTGCAGCATGGGGATCCGTGTGGTACACCTGCGCTGGTTATCCGGGCTGCTTCTAGAACGAAGCGCGGGACGCGCAGACGTTCTTAGTGCTGGGGGATCAACTGTGTGAAGTGAGCGAGTTTCTCGTTATGTATCTTATTCAGACTCTTTACAATATTTCCTGAGGATGTGTATTGATAGATATGATAACTGCGCCAGTGAGTCGTGACCCTTGACACCTTTAGCGTGTTTAAAATGTTTTCATTAGTCCTGTACGACGACATTCTGCGCCAAAACACATTCGGCAGCAAGTTCTGAACCAAGAAGCGATACGTTGAGTCGGTGTTGACTATCGCATATCAGATTACGAGCGCATGGCTGATGCGATCACCGACCTCGCGACGTCCTCTGGCCAGCTTCCCATCATATTCTTCCTGTGGGTGTGGGGATGGGTCAGTACATTCTTCCCCCCGTATTTCGTTTGTCACAATCTCAGTAATCGCGCGTTCTGCGGGATTAGAGCCAAGTCTGGATCTGGGGCAAGCAGTTTGTCCATAGCTGGCGCACGATGGGCGACATCGGGCCAAACTGGCCAGCGCTGGCTAGCATCATCAATTTGTTGGTATTTTCCATTTGTTATTCGCAAGTGAAGGGTTGATTGACATTCCTCATTCATCACCATGGCCACTGACTTCTACGGGCACAACAACCTGGACACGGTAAGAGATTTAGACATCGAGCCGTTCAGCGTCTGATTGCCCTCTTTTTGCAGCTTGAAATGTATATACAATTCACATTTTATTGACTACACTCCGGGACTGAAAAGGTACTTAGCGGAAACAGCAACATGACTGTCGACGAATCAGATTGCTGGAGCAGATTTCGGACTGGGAAAACATATCCATCTTTCACTCTTTCCCCTCGTATCTAGAGAATGGTCGCATGCTTGCAGAACGAGGAGATTCATCTTGGCGCGGTCTTTTAGCAAATTGAAGGAACATGCAAAGTACACATTAATCAGGTTTGGAATAAAGAAAAGAGGACTCTTCAGCAAACAACTCTGGATGGGTAATATTACTTCCAGCGTTCGTCGTCGTCATCAGTCCAGACCTCGCGCCAATAAACTGGGCCCGTTGCATCAGTGCCAGGCGAGCAATGCTCTTCAAAGCCTGAGTAAGGAGCGATCGCACTCTCCAAACCCTCAGGATCAGATTCTACGGCGTCCGTGTTGTACCGCAAAACAAGGACGCGGAAGTACGGTGTCGAAGTGATATGCCCGGCATACTCAAATACAGCTGTTCGTGCGCCTTGAGTTATGGTACAACTCGCCGCCGAGAAGAACGCAGGGAAAACGTAGTTGGCGTGCTCAACACCCGCACTCGCGATGTATTCTGTCTCGCCGAGGTCGTTGACTCCGGCAAGAATCGGCTTGTGGCCAGCCGCGTCAAACGGAGAACTTGGATCGACGTAGAGCCAAAGAAACTGATCGTCCTCAGCGACGAGCGCCTCGCAGGACGCGTCGAGGCTATTGATCCAGTCATTCCAAATCCCTAGTGCTACGCATGTTTCGCATGGATACAGACGCGAGAAAGCAAGACCCTGAGGAGACAGTTCTAAAAAGCCAGCTCTTTTCTACAAATACGATAAACTCACATGGCGAATATGCATCTTTCCAGTATCTGTCGAACGGTGCCGATACGCCCAAACACGTGTTACGGATCGCTCTCGAGAGCTCGATAAGCTCTGTTCCTGTGCAGCTTCACGCAGGATATCTTTAACGAGCACGAACTTCTGGTTCGTAAAATTCTTAGAAAGGGAAGTCTGCGATTCTGAAATCGTTCGAAAGCAATATCGGTCGAGGCTTGCTACGATTTTCATATGGTGGAGCCCTCTAGAGAAGAGGAACCCATCATTGCTAAACGTGTGTAAGCTCGCGAAGATTTTGAAATGTTGACCACTGTCCCGCACCTTAAAGCATAAGCAGTCAATATTTGACAGTATTTCCGCAAAAGAGTGCCATCTGCCACCGAGTCTATCTCGTGGTACGCGCTTCCCTGTACTGAAGACACCCGCTCTCTTAAAATCGCGGACAGAAGTAAGTTCGGGCCCAACTCCAGGTTTTTGCGTAAGCCGAGGAGCGCCGGGTGTTCGAAGATGGCGGGAATGCCGCTGAGAAACTGGCAGACGTCAAAGGGTAAAGCGCGCCGCGATTCTGCTGACTTGAGAATGAGAATCGGGTAAATGGCTAGAGAACGCAGATCCCCAGAAGCAACGTTGAGCTCAAAGTCTGTCTGCTTCACGAGGTGCGTAATTGTCTCCGGAAAATAAGACGCCCTCCTGACATTTTGTACATAAGATGCATGATTTGTAGAAGAGAAGCCTCTCGTACCTTAACACCCTTTCGACAACTTTAGACCAAATCCGATCTACGAGCTCTGGCCGTGTGATTAAGCCGAAGCACCAATAGTCATCTGCAAAAACTTGAGATACTATTGTATCGAGGTTCTCCCACTCTAAATTGAATCGTTTCGGCGCGACATCGAGGTATCTCGCTAATTTTTCCGTGAATTTAGGCGAATAATATGTGTATGCGAAGATGTTCGCTTGCGGGGAAGACAGCGTGCGGGCTAGGTAGCGAAGTGCGATGAACGACACCTCAGAGTTTCTGGGATAGCTTCGTTTACTAAGATTTTAAAAAGAAGAGTTTAAGGCTTACAGAGTATACGGAAGTATTTGATACACGGTTGCTTCATATTCGCCCTGTGTTCTTCCCGGCCAAAGCAGACCTTGAGCGACCGTGTGCACTTCCACTTCCAGAGGTGTAATAAAGCTTTTGCGCGAGGGACTGAGCAGCGATTCTTGCACGTCTATGACACAACTCATCGCATTTTGGATTGTTTTGGGAGAAACGAGGCGACTGAGTGTATCGACCAAATCCCCAATTATCTGGAATGACGTCTTCAGACCCAGAGTTTGTACGATAGACAGTGCCGGTGGCCTGAAGTAACAAAATTCCATGGTGTTTGTGTCAACATCATCGTACATAGAATAACAGCGCTTACTTCGTACTCGATAATATTCTCCAATAGTCATCAGCGTTGCGGCTTACTGATGCGGTTTTGGGCGAGACTATTCCAAGCACATTGGATCTCCGGTAGGAAACGTTGTCGCAAATTCTCAGCGAGGACCACATCAACTCGAGAAGAGCGGCAAAATCGGGGCCTTTTCTTGGTGAAGGAACAAATGCAATCAATGCTGTGTCCAGTAAATAGAGGAAAAGAGAAGTCGACATCATAGCGAGGAGACGAAGTATTCCGCTAAGAGGTGCAGTGAAGCAAGTCGATCTGTGAGAGGTTAAGTATAAGTATGTACGAGGCGGGGATCACTGCAACATCCGCTCAACGCACCTCTCTAAGCTCGATGGTCCTTATATACAAATGTTCAGCAACTCAATAGCGATGAACCTGTTTTTTTTTTTGCAAGCGAGTCCCTGAATCCAAGTCCAATTGCAAGCTAAGCTAGATAGGCGCGATCCGATCGCGGTGCGCGCTCACTTAGTTTACTGATAGCACCGAGATACGCATGTCGCCCCGGCGTCAGAGCGCCTGAAGGCGGGCCCTCCACGCGGTGACATATACACATAAAACGCAGTTTAGTACAAATGTCCTCGGTCAGTTCAAAACCTAGAGACACAGCATCGTCCTCATCCGCATCGACGGTCGATCGAAACCCCGAAGCAACGGTGGTAATGCTGAAACATACCGTGTAAGCTAAAATTGGCGAGAACCAGCAGGGTCTTCTCCTATCACGACATACAGAAATGGAGCCATTGCTGGGTTGGTCTCAGAGCAAGACATAGACCGTCGATCCTAACTGCTTCGCTAAGCCAGAAGTTGATGCTTAGACAAAATCTGCCATAGACAATGCTGTTCTACATTAGCCTACATCCCAGAGCTCTTTGATCGCGGGTTGCCAAGGAGACGATATGGGCTGAGCAGAAATAGAACAGAGCAGGAAATCGGACCAAAAGGAGGTGCCGGGACGCGTTTCGCTGTGGGAGGAAGCTAATCCCTTTGATGGGGCACAGCAGTAGATGAGATGTCGATGTTGATGGCGATCCTAACAAAATGCAAGCCAGTGCAGTATGCACACGGTGCATATCATACAGGTACTCAGGGAAGATCCTGCGATCCTGAGTTGGCGAGGCGATGTTTCCCCAATCGCCAGGATGATTTCGAAATTTTACTCAATTTTCAATGAAGTCGTTTCACATGGCAATGATTTCCAAGAGCTTGTTCGCACAGAGCACACGACACCAGTATGATATACGCCTTTGAATGAATCTGCATAGTAAGCACATTTATCAGACTAAGATCAAAATAAGACCATGAAAGTATGGAAGCACAGCGGTCAAACAAGAGAGCCATCGAATAGAACGAAAGCAAAGCTTGGCCTTCGCATCAGCCCCACCGGGCTCCTGATTTTCCGTTAGTGTTTGGATATGGTGCGAAGCGATTTCTCCTGTTTGCATCACCCCCAGCGGAAAGATATTTATTCGCAGCTGCTCCAGCACCTCTTGCGAGAGATGAAGACGACGCCACGACAGCATTCCTTGAGGTCGCGGATGAGGTGAAATCAATGCGCGCACGCTTCCCTGCTGTTTGGGCGACCGCTTGCTTTTCCTCGCGCTTCTTCTGCTGTTCGGCTGTACAGTATTGGCGTGTATATAGATGCCCACAGGCCAATGGCAACAAGTAGAAATGTAAAGGAAAGGCCGAAGCATCAGCACTACCTTAGAGTAAACAAAGATGCGACGAACCGATGTGCTCTGCATACCACTCCTCCTTCACGTCCGTCGGGTTCCATATTTCCTCAGGGAAATTTGTCGCGCGTTCGTTGACATCGACAAATTCAACGAGCTTCGCGTAAAGGTGGGGGTTACGGAACGCACGGTTCGCCATAAGCGAGTCGTTGAAGTGACGTGGAGAGTCAGGATCGCACTTGAGCTCATGAAATTTTGCGAGCTTGGCCTACGCAATGGGCGGTCTCGGTCTCTGTCATGCAAGCTAAGGCCGACGACGCACCTCAAGCTCAGGATCGCATTCCTCGTCCGGCTCCGGCGGAATGCCCCAGTCCAGCATACCGGGAATCGACGGCGGACGTAGTAGTGCGCGTATCCTCGTTAACTCATCTTGCTCGCTCCTCTGCTCCGGGCTGTGGCTTCTTGGCGGCGTTGTTCCACACGAGGAAGCTTGGACAGGAAAAGAGGTGGCGGCGGTGCTGGATGCACCGATCGCAATTGTACTGTCCGCGTCCTTTGCGATGGAGGCTTCGGCCAATGGCGAGCGCCGCCGGGTGTTCAATTTGCGGTTCGGGGGTTTGTGTACGACAGCTCCGGCGAGCTGCTGATTTGTGCGAGTTGATGATGAACTCGGCGTCGAACCTAGCAAGATATCTTAAATCAGGTTTCCATGCAGAAAACGGAATTATGTTCAGACGTACGTTCTGCTGAAGCGTGAGCAGCTTGGTCAAACTTGTGGTCCTGGCGCAGACGGAAAGAAAGTCCCAGAAAGAGGGAAACGGGCGGAGATAACGCTGGCGATAATGACTCTCACATTGACTGTGCTGTTCCGCAGTTGATGTCTCGACAAGGAGGCGGCATTTTTATCTTCAGACTCGCTCGTCGAATCGTCGTCGTATGCGACCAGGCCTGTAATGGGGCGATTGCCGTCAGCGTTGACAGGATGGCTGGTTGACAAACTGCTCACCGTTCATAGTAAAAGATGCCCCGATTTCTCGATTCAGGTAGCCCGTAAGA
Source organism: Phellopilus nigrolimitatus (assembly GCA_021029095.1). Taxonomy (NCBI): domain Eukaryota; kingdom Fungi; phylum Basidiomycota; class Agaricomycetes; order Hymenochaetales; family Hymenochaetaceae; genus Phellopilus; species Phellopilus nigrolimitatus. The sequence goes on along the minus strand of JAJOHG010000054.1, from coordinate 96,936 downwards.
TGTTCTGTCCCGCTATTAGGATGTCGACTACAATCTCAGCTATGCCTTCGTCACTGCTGTACATGTGTCGAGGAAGTCCGCGGGTTACTCCTGTCACCAACTGTCACGCATGACATGTACATGTACAGAATCGCTTCAGCCGCTTGACTTCGTACTTCCAGTTGTTTGCCTCATTTCTATCTTTTTGAAACCTTTTCTGCCTCAGACTCCCAGAAATTGTGCTATTGAGTCTATCGGGCCTCTTCTAGGGGAAAATGGACATTGCCATCTGTACAGACGACAAAACTCAAAGCTGCACACTTACTCTTCATCTCGCCAAGACCATAATCCGCACTGATCTTCAAGCTTCAAGCTTCAAATCCTGCATGCGGTGGAGAGTTCGACTCCGATATCTGAGGTTTAAAAGTTGCCAATCTGTACTGTAAATCAGGCCGTAATCCGTGTCATCCCATGCACGCGAGCGTATAAATTCACATGTTCATATAACTGGGGAGTCTTGAAACCCGTGCATAACTACTGGATCTGACTCGCTGGTGTATTTCTTGCTCTGTGGGAGCTGGTCTCAAGAGGTCGTAGTCTGTTTCTTTTTTCGACATTTTTTTTGCAAACTTCTGTGGAAATTTTTTCGCGAAGGATTCTTTCCGAGTTGCCTGTATCACAGGAGAGACCTTATATCTCCCACTCTAACGTCCAAAGATTGGTGGACTGTCTCCCTTTAATAATCTCATGCGAAGAAAATGAATCGAAGCGGTGAGCGTCAAGGGTTCAATGTGGGGGGATGTCGCTCTTAATCGCTGGAGATCCCGAACATTATACCTTAGCTTAAACTCGGGCCTCTCGAACTGGCTATGTTCGAGTTCGCTCAGATAGCGCAAAGTTCAAACTGCTATATTCGCCGGTGTTCTCCCCATCTCTCCGGTTCTTTCTCTCTTTCCTCTAGTCTTTTTTTTTTAAATCAATCGTGCACATCGTCGAATTTTCGACATCGACCAATGATCTCTTCCCTCAGATCCCTGGCCGCGCTCGCCCCGCTCGGTCTCACGGCGGCTCACAATATCTCAGTCGGCGGCCTCAAAAACGACGGAACGCCCAACTATCGCTCTGGTCGAATAATATACAAGCGGCCATTAGTGACAACGTGCTCTTCACCTGGTAAGCCTTAATTCCACCGTCATCAAGAGATCGAGCGATCGGACGTCTCTATAATTGCTTATCCTTTCTTTCTTTCTTCTTTCTTTCTCGGAATCGTACAATGGAGGACGATGCTTGTCATGATTCATTAGTTATCTTTGGATTTGTGTTGTCGACATAGGGATTTGTCAATGCAAACATTAATTTTACTTTGCATCTAAACATTCAGATAAAGTACTGGCATTTATACATAATACCCGACGAGTTGTCTACGTATGATGAGATGAAGTAATTACTATTCGATAGCTTGCTGCACAAAACTAGCTCCGAACTTCTTTAAAGGCAATTCTTCCAGAGCAGTCATAACATTCTGGGGAATATATCCGCAGTCGAAAATGTAGAGAGTTTCCAACTACGTCTTCTCGAATAGCAAGACATTCATACTGACAGACCTCAGTAAGTTCACAAAGTCGAATATATCACAAGAAACAAGGGCAAAAAACTCAAGTCCCATCAGTGTATGCAGTGCTTGCGCATGATGAGTGTACCGTCCCTCGAGGAACGGTTGTATGAGTTCCTCACCAAGGGAGCAGTTCTCAAGGGTCAGATGCTTAACGCCCCTGCACACCGCAAGACAACCAAGTAAATCGAGGCTATGGCAATCCATATTGTTGAGTGCAATGATGCGGAGCGGCGGGGCAGAGCGGCGGAGGAATTGTAGAAGGTGGTCCCAAGTACGCTCCACTGGGAAATTGGGAGCGGGGAGCAGTCCGTCAAGCTCAAGTTGTTGTAATGCGGGTGCAATGATCGAGTCGAGCAGAGGTGCAATATCCACAACGTCCTTGCCACACGAGAAAGAGTGTACGCAGACTATAGAGCGTATTAATTGTTTCGACATCCGCACCCGCGGAGCGGCCCAGTCTCATCGCGCAGTGCTCAAGGCGTGGAAAATTCGAGAGTACGATCTGGCACTCTTCGACTGAAAAGAGGACATGATTATAGGTGTCTCGCAAATCAAGATGTGTGAGGTATGGTCCGAGGTTGACATGACCTTCTAAGCCGTAAACAATATTTGCACATTTGTTGATATTAATCTGCACAGAGCCTGGAAATGGACGATCGGAACAGGCAGATGGATTCGCCCAGGAGTATTTCTCAGAAACACAGTGAAATCTGACACCCCGCGATGCAGTCGTGACAAGAGCAGCCCTTAGTTCCATACTTTCTGAAGCAATCGATGCCTTGTTCTCAACTGCCGTACTGATGAAGCTTTTTACGGAGCGAAGAATGTTTTCAGGTGATTGAAGGCGAGGATGTTCGTGGAAGTCAATGTCGACAACAAGCGGACAATTCTGAGCATGAGAGAGCCAAAGCTTGAGCAGCTGAGAAGGCTTGTCTAGACAGCCAATATAATACGAATCAACGGCCAGTCTCAAGTGCGTCCAGAGATGCGGAGAGTGTAAGGCTACTTCACGCCAGTACGAGCAGACATGACTTAGATCCAGCACGGAGTATGGAGGCACTCGGAAGTTTCGATTCTCATATGTAGGGCAACACCATGAGAATACCTCTGCTAGGAGCTCATGAGGAAGGCTTCCGATGAGCTGACCAAGTTTGCTGCTGTCAGAGTCCCGATTAAAAGGTGTGCCTCTTTCCACATCTCCGCTGGTTTGGCTGTTTGTTGAATTTGAAGCATCTTTGTGCGCGTTGAATTGCCATTTAGGCTGGAACATGCAATTTGCACTGCGGAGGTTCTTTAAAAAAAGAAAAGAGCATGCAACTTTATAAATGGTCACTTACAAAAAAGAGCGTAGGAGATTTCAAATAAACGAGTGTGGCGCCCTCCAGGAAGCGAGTTTAAGTCTGTACAAAACATATGGAAAAATCAGCTAGTGAATGCAGAGGAAATGTCGACTAGGTGAGAGTACAAACCAGTGAGTTGATGTGGCAACTGCAGAAGATCCTCCTGTTATTTATGCCATCGATATCTTATGTGGCAGCAAAGTGAACGAAGTACTGCCTTTTATGGGCTTTTATATTTCTAATTTCTGCACTTTTATTATATGTTATTACATCATTCATAAATAAACGTCACGTGCCTAGCTTTTCACTTTATTATAAAAAAGGATATTATAAATCAAGAATAAATCTCGTGACGGGAGTCACGGGACGTGTGTATGTGGCCTCAGGTATCTTTGCTTCTCTCGAAATCCGTCGCTGTTTACACATGTCTTTGCTCCGAACCGCTCACCTTTGCTTTTTAGAAGACAATATCAGATAATAATAGTTTTAGCGCTTACTTGCAATGCACCATCACTGTTATGCGTATAAAAAAACAGCGTTCTCAATACTCCGGAAACAACTCTCCTGTTGTTACCCTCCCTCTTAGCTTCTCACACTCATTCATTCATTCCATACAGCCTATACGAGTTTCATACAATCCCCTCATTATCCTATTTCAGAAACAACACGCTCCTTACTTCACTGGTTTTGCATGAATCGCGAGTCAGACGGTCATAACAGAACACTGGCATTTTTTCAAAAAGCAGCTGAACAAAAAAGCGAAGATGCAGCCATGTCATGTTCTACAAGTTCTATAAGAACTCCATCCGTACGTTCCATGGGTGAGATACTCTCAACCCTTCCCGAAGAGATCTTAAGTGAAATATTCTACTGGGTCTGCCCGACATTTAACGACCGTTTCTCGAGGGAGCCGATGTCCGTCCTTGGTTCTCAGCCACGTCTGCCACCTATGGCGTGAAGTCGCCTCCACCACGCCCGAAATCTGGACGTACGCAAACCTCAGAGCGCCGCGGCAGTCCATCGAGTCTCCAGTGGCGCTGATGAAGCTGTGGATCTCCAACTCTAGAAACTGCCCGCTCGTCATCGACCTCGACCTTTCGCAGTTTGCATTGTATAAGACGCCGGATGCCGTCCTCCCAACTATCAAGGAGTTGACTGCTCTTGTTGCGCAGGCGAAGCCGTCGCTCCTGTCGACGGAGACGATGCCGCTCACCGTGGGTGTGCAGCCATCTGTCCAAGTCAAATTCCCCTACGTGCTTGAAGAATATTCCTGGTCTACGGACTGAGATCGAGCAATGCGCCCGGGGCACGTTCCAGCTACGCGTTTCAACGAAGCCGTGCTTGTTTATCGGCATGGATGGCCACAAAGACTTCGGGCCGTACCTCGTGCACCTCGATCTTCGCGACCACGAAAACCGCATTGCCCTGACCACAGAAGAATGCTTCAGCATAATGAGGACCTACGGCAACCTACGCCATCTCGCGCTCCGGATAGAGCACACGTCCGACGACATGCTTACGACGCACACGCTCATCAATCTGAAGACGCTCTGTCTGTCATGGGCAGAAGCTGGAGACCCTGCGCCCGTGCTCGACTGCCTATTCGCGCCAAGCCTGGAGTGTCTCGAGCTCGACGGCCTTCTTCCTCCGGCGTACTACCATATTCGGCAGCCGATGGGACCATCTCCTGAACTTCCTCACACGTTGCGCGCCGCCGCTCCGCTCACTCGACCTCTACAAGCTCCGCTGTGCCGACATAGACATCCTCGCGTGTTTGGCGCACTGCATGGGCCTAGAGCGCCTGTGGCTCGAAGAATGCGCCGTCGACGAACTGCTGGTGGACGAGTTTACCGGCAGGCTCTATCCCCTCATCGAGGAGGCGCAGCATACTCTGGAATCGCTCAGAACTCTTGGGCTTGTGCGCTGTGCTAGTTTCGATTCAAAGCGCTTATTCAGGGAATTCTGTATCTCCGGGCTGGTGTGGAAAGCCACCAAGCTGAACGGGCTGTACATTTCTGACTGTAACGTCCACGAAGGTATTCCGAAGACGCTGCACCTTCTCAGAAGCCGATTTGAGTCGGGGGAGTACGATTCCTGACCCGATCGCATGGAACAGTCAACTTTGCAAACAATCTGTCCAAGTCAATTTTGTGAGCGCGTAGCAAAGTAAGGTCCAACAAAGCACCGCCTAGCAGATTTTTTATTTTTATTTTATTTAAAAGAGCTGTAACAGCTAACCTAGGCACACATCCAGCTAATTGATTCTTTTCGAAGCAATCCCAAACCAGACGAGGAGTATCAGCCGTCGACGGCCGTGCCGTTCTGGTCCGTGCACTGCGACCAGACCGCACACTTGGGCTCGAGCCCCGCCGGCTCGTCGCCCGCATCCTGCAGTAGCAGCGCGACGACACCATGCTCCGGGACCGCCGACGCGGTGAAGTTCCGCACCGCCGTGCCGTTGTCCGTGTGCGTCCAGAGATCCTGTACAAGCCCAAAGTGAGCACGCCTTCAGCGAACGGTCCACTTGGAAGACAAATCACATACGCGAACTGAGTACTGCCTCCCTGCGCGGATCCACGGAGACTCCGTGAGGTTGAAGAACATATCCGCCGATTGGTTAAGCGTGTTCAGCTAGAAAGAAAGGCCGCATCAGAGTCCTTTTTGAACATATGGTAAAGATAGGATTCTAATGAACGCACCAGCATGATTACGGTGCCGTTCTGCGTCGGTCCGCTCCAGTATCCAGCAGGGTTAATGGGGTCGCTCGTCCAGTCGGCATTGACACCCCAACGAAAGGCGAGATGCTCGTTCCGACGACCGGGTCCTGGTTGATGGCGATGATCTCTTCGTTCTTTAGGATGTCCAGGTCGGAGTCTTTGATGGCGGAGAGCTGCAGGTCCAAGTAATAATAATCAGTTTCCATTGTGTGAGACCTAGCTTTAACGGGCACATACGTTTGTGCCGATGAGCAGCGGAGACTTCATAAGCGCCCACGCTGTGAAATGAGACTTTGATTCGTCGACAGTCATGTTGCCGTTTCCGCTAAGAGTCTCTTCAGCCATGGAGGGGAGTCAATAACATGTGAATTATGTATACATTTCAAGCTGCAATAAAGAGGCCGATTAGATGCTGAGCCGCTATAGTTTGGCGGGTGAATTTCTTACCATGTCCAGGTCGTTGTGCCCGTAAAAGTCAGTGGCCATGGTGATGAACGAGTTACTAGTTGCAAAGAATACACAGAGTCAAGCAACTCTTCATTTGCGAATAACGAATGGAAAATGCCAACAAATTGATGATGCTGGCCAGCGCTGGCCAGTTCGGCCCGATGTCGCCCGTCGTGCGCCAGCTGTGGCCGAACTGCTTGCCCCAGATCCAGACTTGGGTCTATAACGCCAGTCATTTGGTTTATGGTAAACGAAAGACAGTGAGGAGAATGCACTGACCCATCCCCACTCGCACAGGGAGAATATGATGGGAGGCTGGCCAGAGGACGTCGCGAGGTCGGTGATCGCGTCGGCCATGCGCTCGTATTCTGATATGCGATAGTCAACACCGGCTCAATGTATCACTTCTTGGTTCAGAACTCACTGCCGAGTGTGTTTTGGCGCAGAATGTCGTCATACGGGACTGATGAAGACAGTTTAGACACGGTAAGGGTGTCAAGGTCCATGACTCACTAGCGCAGTTGTCATATCTATTAATTAATTCGCATCCTCAGCACATATTCTGAAGAGCTGGATTGATACAACAAGAACTCGCTCACTTCAGATAGTCGAACCCCCAGTCCAAGAACGTCTGCGCGTCCCGCGCTTCGTTCTCGAACGATCCCGGATATCCAGCGCACGTGTACCACCCGGAGTCACCGTACTGCAACCGGTCGATTCACCGTGTTTATATGAGCGCAAGAGAGCGGTGTATGGACGTACGATTCCTGCCTTACTAGATAAAATAGATATGAAAATAAAGATTAGAATGAAGCTTCTTTCGAGGCCCGAGATGAAAAGGGAGTTACGCACAAGCCGAGAGCGTGGAGCTGGCCTGTCAGGTTGTTCATTCCCCTGCTGAAGCGGACGCTATCTGCAGTCGTGTAAATCGCACAGTCGCGGAGAGAAAAGAAAGAGAACGGACCGGGAACGAGGTCGCCCGCCGTGCTGCGGTTCTTCTCCGCCCAGCAGTCGTCGAGGTTAACGTGCGTGTACCCGGCATCCTTGCGGTGCGTCGAATTAGTACAGTTTTAGAATATATATATATATATATATAGTATAGCGGTGGGTGGATTGCGACTAACCTGGAGGCCGAGCGACTGCATGAGGTTCGCGGTGGTGATGAGCAGGTCTTGGTCAATGTTGCACTACCAGCGCAAAATGTATTTCGTCAGTCGGATTCGAAGGATGCGCGCTGAAGTTTGCGTACTGCGTATGCGTTCCATGCTTTATGTCAAGGAGCATCTGAGTTTGCACGAGTCTCCAGAATGAAATGTTTACGCACTGTTGTAGCCCATGACTAAGTAATGAGTGCGTCAGAAAAGTAGATGATACGAGAAAGGAGAGGATCATAGCGTACCAGGAAGCTTCGCAACGCCGTTGTCGATCGCGAACACGCGCTGTGCACCGAGCCCGACGGTGGCGACTGTAGTGCCGACGAGCGTCAGCCATTTCACAGGAAGACTCGAATGGCGCATCGTTGCAATCCTTGCAGTCCGGGGCAGTAGAGCAGGAGGAGATGACGGGGTCGAGAGTCCCGCACGTCCTGTATATAAATACGTGGGCGCCGTGCTGGTGACTTCAAGATCGCGCGGTGCTTTGACCGCTGATCAGAGATGCTGATCCCGTGACACGCTGGCCCAATATTCGGAATTCAGTCGCGGCCGTCAGAGGGAGCGAAGCGAGCTACGTTACACATCGCGCGCAGGTGCTCGTCCAGCTCGCAAAAGAAGGGTGATATCTCCGAGTAATAGCCCGGCTGCATCGAGACGACAAGCGGAGTTAGGTGGATTGTTCGTGGACTCAGATTAAGTCGTGCGTATATATCGGAGAAGATATTTAGAATCCGCGTCGGTGAGAGCGAGGCTAATCTGCCAGAATAAAATCAAGCTGAGATACTTCTAAAGATCGGGAAGGACTCGTGGGCGGAGGCAGAGGCAAAAAGGCCACGCTAAGCGAAGCTCTCTCACGTGCAATGAGGTCCCAACCCGCGCAGCAGCCGGCCCGCCGCACTCGCAAGGACGCGGAACGTAAATATTCGACGGACGCGAGCAGGAACACGATGGCCAAGGCTTCCTGAGAGGAGCGGAACCCCGCAACGCGCTTTGGCTTCCTGAGCAAAGTTGTACGTGGCTGCGGTGCGTATCGCTTTCTTGTTTCTATTTTCATTCGATTTACTCCCGTGTTCGGACTTAGGTGTGTGTATGGCATGCGGACTGTACAGCGTGTGGCCGAGTGCACCGAGCTGAATGAAGGTGCTCGACTTCTGTGCGCATTTCTGTTTTCTCGGGGTTTCGCGGTGCGCGGCTCGGATGATTGGTTTTCGCCTCCTAATGCTTTGATGCACATCCTGCACACCCGCTATGCTCTCCGTGCGCGCGAATCTCGATTTGGGTTGCGCATTTTTGCTCTGTCCCGAAGCCGCGAGGAAACGCGAGCAAGACCGAGACCGAGCGCTCAATTCGGTGCGCCTCTTATACTCTATTCTAATTTATTCGGGCAACTAAGACCTTTCACTTTTTTTTGTCCTTAGCGGCCACAGATGCATAGCAGACATTTACGGTATCTACTGTCTCTTCTCCTATATCTACGCCGACTCCTCCACCTACAGCACTTCAGACAATTCCAAGACACTTAGAGGAAGTGCAGTGTTCCCCCAGCGGTACACAGATTCTGTCTGCGCCCGCGTCAGAAATATACCGCAAGAAAAACCGATGGTTCTCTCAAGCCACAAAATGGGCAAGGACTTCTTGAAAGTCATGGACCGCATGCCCTCGTTGATCGCGGCGATTTGTTCCTCGGTCAGCGTCTCAACATTGAGCTTGACGGCGGAATGGAGCTGGATGTTTGGATCTATGTGCAGCAATTCCACAATTATGTCTTCTACAACAGCCTCTGTACCTCGCTTGCGAGGCACGTATTTGTAGGAGTAGCCCCCCCTCTTGTAATGATCATGCGTGAGCAGTAGCATCATTCCCTTGGTTTGTTGCGACTCGCCGCCCGTGAAGACAAGGTAGGCGGACAAAGTGTCAAGTAGTTGGACTGGAGACGCCATTCTGAATACCATGATCGAGGTCGTAAGTACCCAGTAGACATCTGCATCTACTGGTAAAAACTTACCTTTATTAGATCTTTGTGTGTCCTTGTCGAGTCTGCGTTTTGATACCCTGAGGTCCGCACGCTGGTCGAGTTTTTATAATGCTGCGGCAGCCTGTGTTGTTGCTCCTTGGAGGAAGCGAAATGCGCCACTGGTGGTAACAATTGTTGCTGGGGGGGCCAGTGACCGGAGCATGTATCCCGGGCCTGAGCGCCATGCCACCGGCCGTTGCGAAAACCTCAAAGCAAAGTAAGTGGAGACCCATTACAAAAAAAGTTGCATTCCCGTTACCAGAACACTCCTATCCTCCTTTCAGCTGAAGCAAAATATGGTGGCGGCGGCTCAGCGAAATATGCTCGAAGTAATTACTTTTCTTCGTCGCCGCGCAGTGCATCCCAATACGCCTTCTTGGAATGTGATACGGCAGTCTCTAAATTACTTAGACAAGGATCTCGTCGTATCCTTTTTCAGATAACGTAGGCACGTACTCAATGCTAAGCGGACTCCTTCAATACTCAAAAGAGTTCATTGCTTTTTTCCTGTTACTACACTTATTGAAGATCAAGATCGGCACACGGCCACGGATGATCTCCAACTCCGCTCCCACAGGCTCTGCTCTCTAAATCCATTTTATTCTGTTTCACAAAGAAAGAAAGAAGCTCTAGTCACTTTCATTGGTTATTCTTTTTCTATCTAATTTCGGGCATCGTCACGTCAAGGCATGGCAAACATTCACATATGTATCTACTTTCTTCCCCTGATTTATCTGACAAGCCACTCGTTTCGGGGACCACAGACTCATACGCACTGCCATAGCGAGAAGACACTTTGAGCCTTTACTTTGCGCCCGTAATCGATCACTGATTTTGCCGCATTTTTCTTGACTCTCCAATCCACAGCCGTTCTCCATGGGTCAACCTGTGCCTCAGGCAAATGTTCGCTGACGGTACTGAGGCTCTCGATAAGCCAGAAGAGGGGTGAGCTGTACTTAAACTGCGTTTTATTGAGTATGTCATTGCTGATCGCCTTGAGAATGGGCTCGTCGAGCCCCGCCGTGTTGACTTTACCGGCGGAGTAGAGACCGGAAGACTTGCCTGCGATTGGGAGACCCGCAAGCATATTGTTTTCTCTAAGTTCTGTGGGTGGCCCGGTCCGGTACGTTCCCAGTCCCGTGCCTTCGCACAGGTAGTAGTAGCATTTCTTGGAGGCGGCGTCATACGTGAGCATGATTCCTATCACTTCGCCGGTGTCAGGCATGAAGATGACGTAGACAGACCAGGGGTCGAGGTGCGTTTGGGACAGTTCCTTCGAAGCCATTCTGAACAGCATAACCGAGGCTGTAAGCGCCCAGCAGACACACGTGTATAAAGAAACTCACTTTTCTTAGGTTTTTGTAGGTCTTTGTAGAGACTTTGTGTTTGATACCCTGAAGTCCAAGTGTTAAGAGGTTTATATAGTGCCGTGGCAGGACATTGCAAATATCTAGGACGGTGTCTGTTGCTCCTTGGATGAACAAAAATGCTACAGATCCTGAGCAACCGTTGCGAACACCTGTATTCAAAGTAAGTAAAATGCACTCCTAGCATACCCGTTACCAGGCTGGATAGCATTTTTATCCTCTTTGCAGCGGGAGAAAGATGCAATATATGCAGAATAAGTTTGTATATTGCAGAGACAAAAGACAGATTGCTGCGAAATAGCGGAAGTGTGCAGATGACTTGTATTGGGAAGAGAAGAAAGGAGGTTCACCCGACCGATCTTGGTCGGCTTAACAAAGTGAGCACAATTGCCTTGCATGTTGAAATAGGAGGGGCGAGGTCGCCAGCAGTCGCGCACAGAGGAATCCGTTTGACCCCTTGGCGGTGGTGGGCCGTGGGCAAACGCGATAGAAAACAGTCGGCCTAGTCGCTTACTAATCTACCCGATTTGTCCGTTATTCCGAACAGTTTTTGAGGGTTCGCAGAAATTCCAAAATTGCACTGCACAGTGCTATGGCGATATATATGCTCCGGCTCCGACAAGGCAGCATATGTGCAGCAAACATATTCCTCATGATGCATAACACGAGTTGCTCATGGCACCATTCTCGATGTGATATTCAATTGGGATGTGCGGCTCTTCGAAGTCACGTGCCATGCTGTACGTGGTCAATGTTCACCTCGATTACTAATACCATCTTCGTGCTCAGCTTTATCATTTTTCTTCCACAGAACGCTTGCGAAATCATACTTTAAATGCACAATTTTTCTTCGTATTTTGTGCCTAATTTAACTGCATTGCAGCTCGAGAAATCAAGCTTCTGGACGGCGCAAATATCAATTCAAGTACGAAAAGGAGTCGAGGATACATCCCTCATCTACAATATCTCATACATGCAGGCTCTAGAAAGGTTCTTAAAGATAGAGGCTATTGTAAAGGAGGCCCACTGATACTTATATTGTTGGGAAGGAAGGCAACAGATACTACACTCGACTGAGAGGCGTTCAGACGTCCCATGCACTTGCCCGAATTTCCTGTCACACCACTTCATTTGAATTTTGCCTTTTCTCGAAGACTGGGTTTATTGATAAGATATTCACTCTTATTTGTTTTTGAACACGATAATTACTGTCTAGCTGTCCATCACATTTCGGCGGCGGACCTACGCGCTGCAGTTTGCTTCATCCACGAGGCCGAAAAACAAGAACACTCCGGGGCTCTGCGGCGCTCCCGCGCTCGCACACCTCCGCCAGCCGCATACAGCCGTCTGCACTGTCGAGGAAGAGCGTCAGGAACGGCCGGAGCCACCCGGCGGGCGCGCTGTGCGTCTGCGGGCTGCACGCCGCGGCCAGGACGCGCGAGCGGGCCGTCTTGAGCTCCGCCGTGTCCAGCGGCCCTGCCTTCGCCTGGAACGCGCCTGTACAATAACCTGACCCGATCGCATGGAACAGGCAACTTTGCAAACAATCCGTCCAAGTCAACAAGTCAAGTTTATGAGCGCGTAGCAAAGTAAGGTCCAACAAAGCACCGCATCGCAGATTCAAAAAAAGAAAGAAAGAAAGAAAAGAGCTGTCACAGCTCACTACCTACACATAGAACTAATTGATTCTTTCCGAAGAAGTCTCAAACCAGACGAGGAGCATCAACCGTCGACGACCGTGCCGTTCTGGTCCGTGCACCACGGCGACCAGACTGCGCACTTGGGCTCGAGCCCCGCCGGCTCGTCGCCCGCATCCTGCAGCAGCAGCGCGACTACACCATGCTCCGGGACCGCCGATGCGGTGAAGTTCCGCACTGCCGTGCCGTTGTCCGTGTGCGTCCAGAGATCCTGTACAAGTCCAAACTGAGCAAGCACGCTTTCCGCGAGCGGCTCACTGGAGAAATCACTTACGCGAACTGAGTACTGCCTCCCTGCGCGGATCCATGGAGACTCCGTGAGGTTGAAGAACATATCCGCCGATTGGTTAAGCGTGTTCAGCTAAAAAGAAAAGCCGCGTCAGAGTCCTTTTCTAATATAGAAATTGCAAAGACAGTATTCTGATGAGCGCACCAGCATGACCACGGTGCCGTTCTGCGTCGGTCCGCTCCAGTATCCAGCAGGATTGATTGGGTCGCTCGTCCAGTCCGCATTGACGCCCCAGCGGAACGGCGAAATGCTTGTCCCGACGACCGGGTCCTGGTTGATGGCGATGATCTCTTCGTTCTTTAGGATGTCCAGGTAGGAGTCTTTGATGGCGGAGAGCTGCAGGTCCAAGTAATAATAATCTGTTTTCATTGTGTAAGACCTAGCAGTAGCGGGCACATACGTTCGTGCCGATAAGCAGCGGCGACTTCATAAGCGCCCACGCTGTGAAATGAGACTTTGCTTCGTCGACAGTCATGTCGCCGTTTCCGCTAAGGGCTTTTTCAGTCCTGGAGTGTAGTCAATAAAATATGAATTTATATACACTTCAAGCTGCAATAAAGAGGCCGATTAGATGCTGAGCCGCTATAGTTTGGCGAGTAGATTTTTTACCATGTCCAGGTCGTTGTGCCCGTAAAAGTCAGTGGCCATGGTGATGAACGAGTTGCTGGTTGTAATAAGCGTGTAATGTTAAGCATTCTTCACGTTGCACTTTGCGAATGACTACCAACAAATTGAGAATACTAGCCACCGCTGACCAGCTGGGCCCGATGTCATTCGTTGTGCGCCAACTGTGGCCGAGCTGCTTTCCCCAGATCCAAACTTGGCTCTAGGCACACAGAACGCGCGATTACTGAGCTTATGGCAAACAAAATACGGGGAGAAGAATGCACTGACCCATCCCCACTCGCACAGGGAGAATATGAGGGGAGGCTGGCCAGAGGACGACGCGAGGTCGGTGATCGCGTCGGCCATGCGCTCGTATTCTGATATGCGATAGTCAACACCGGCTCAACGTATCAATTCTTAGTTCAGAACTCACTGCCGAGTGGGTTTTGGCGTATGATGTCGTCAAACGGGACTAATGAAGACAATTCAGCCACGCTAAGGGTGTCAAGGTCCGCGACTCACTAGCGCAGTTGTCATATCTATTGACTCGCATCCTCAGCACATATTCTGAAGAGCCGGATTCATATAACGAGAACTCGCTCACTTCAGATAGTCGAACCCCCAGTTCAAGAACGTCTGTGCGTCCCGCGCCTCGTTCTCGAACGAGCCCGGATACCCATCGCACGTGTACCACCCGGAGTCGCCGTACTGCAATCAATCGATTCACTGTGTTTGTATGGGCGCAAGGAAGCGGTGTGTGGACGTACGATTCCTGCCTTACTGGATAAAATAAATAAATAAAGATTAGAATGAAGCTGCTTTCGAGAAGGGAGTTACGCACAAGCCAAGAGCGTGGAGCTGGCCTGTCAGGTTGCTCATTCCCCTGCTGAAGCGGACGCTATCTGCAATCCTGTAAGACGCGCGGTCATGAAGAGAAAAGAGAGAGAACGGACCGGGGACGAGGTCGCCCGCGGTGCTGCGGTTCTTCTCCGCCCAGCAGTCGTCGGTGTTAACGTGCGTGTACCCGGCGTCCTGCGGCGCGTGGTGTCGGTACAACTTTACAATTAGATAATATAGCGGTGGATGGATTGCGACTGACCTGGAGGCCGAGCGACTGCATGAGGTTCGCGGTGGTGATGAGCAGGTCTTGGTCGATGTTGCACTACCAGCGTAAAATTTATTTCGTCAGTCGGATTCGAAGGATGCGCGCTGAATTTGCGTACTGCGTATGCGTTCCATGCTTTGTGACAAGGCGCATCTGAGTTTGCATATTCTTCCGAATGAAACGTTTACGCACTGTTATAGCCCATGACTGAGTAATGAACGCGTCAGAAAAGTAGATGATACGAGAAAGGATAGGACCATAGCGTACCGGGAAGCTTCGCAACGCCGTTGTCTATCGCGAACACGCGCTGTGCACCGAGCCCGACGGTGGCGACTGTAGTGCCGACGAGCGTCAACCACTTCACAGGAGAACTCGAATGGCGCATCGTTGCAATTCTTGCAGTCCGGGGCAGCAGAGAAAAAGGAGACGACGGGGTCGAGAGTCCCGCACGTCCTGTATATAAATACGTGGTCGCCGTGCTGGTGACTTCATGATCGCGCGGTGCATTGCCCGTTGATCGGAGATGTTGATCCCCTGAGACGCTGGCCCGGTATTCGGAATTCAGTCACGGCCGTCAGGAACGAAGCGAGCATCGCGCGCAGGTGCTCGTGCAGCTCGCGAAAGAAGGGTGATATCTCCGGGTTATAACCTGGCTTCACCGAGACGACAGGCGGAGTTTAGGTTGATCGTATTGGAATTTTAGAACTTCGGGTGCGACGACGAAGCAGAGTGAATCCAAGTATATCGAGAAACCCGAAGTAAACGCACGAAAAGACGGCTGTACCGTATGCGCGTCTGTACAGTAAATCTACGCTACGAGAGCTTTTCAAGCTTTGCATCACATAAGCAGAATATTTCAACAGAGCGTTCGTGGCCTCAGATTAAGTCTTGCGTGTACAGGTGTAGAAATTGACGAACCGCAAGCGATTGGCGCTGCCAAAAAAGGAAGATAAGAGGCTTTTCTTCCTTATTTGGCGGCGATGATCGCTTACGTGGTTTGTTAACTTCTACACCCACCTGTATATCGGAGGAGATATTTAGAATCCGTGTCGTGTGAGAGCGAGGTTAATCTGCCAGAATAAAATCAGACTGAGATACTTCTAGAGATCGGGAAGGAGGCAAAAGGGCCATGTGGAAACGGCGAAGCTCTCTCACGTGCAAAGAGGACAACCCGCGCAGCCGCCGGCCCGCTGCACTTGAACTAGGACGGGGGTATTCATTGAGGTTGTCCGGAATCGCGTCTTGCGCAGGCACACGGAACGTAAATGTACGACAGACGCGTGATCGCTTTCTTGTTTCTGTTTTCCTTCGATTTACTCCCGTGTTCGAACTTAGGTGTGTGCCTTGCATGCGACGTGGCAGAGTGCACAGAGCCGAGTGCAGGTGCTCGACTTCTGTGCGCATCTCTGTTTTCGCGGAATTTCGCGGTGCGCGGCTCCGATAATTGGTTTTCGCCTGCCCCGACACGCTCCTAACGTTTTGACGCACGCTCCTGTACACCCTCCATGCTCTCCGTACGCGCGAACCTCGCTTTGGGTTGCGCCTTCTTGCTCTGTCCCGAAGCCGCGAGGAAACGCGAGCAAGACTAAGACCGAGCGCTCAATCCGGTGCGCCTCTTATACTCTACTCTAATTTATTCAGGAAACTCAGCCCTCTCACTTTTTGACCTTAGTAGCCACAGATGCATAGCAGACATTTACGGTATCTACTGTCTCTTCTCCTATATCTACGTCGACTCCTCCACCAACAGCACTTCAGACAATTCCAAGACACTTAGAGGAGGTGCAGTGTTCCCCCAGCGGTACACGGATACTGCCTGCCCCCGCGTCAGGGGTATACCGCAAGAGAAACCGATGGTTCTCTCAAGCCACAAAATGAGCAAGGAATTCTTGAAAGGCATGGTCCGCATGCCTTCGTTGATCGCGGCGATTTGTTTCCCGGTCAGCATCTCGACATTGAGCCTGACGGCGGAATGGAGCTGGATGTTTGGATCTATGTGCAGCAATTCCACAATTATGTCTTCTACAACAGCCTCTGTACCTCGCTTGCGAGGCACGTATTTGTAGGAGTAGCCCCCCCTCTTGTAATGATCATGCGTGAGCAGTAGCATCATTCCCTTGGTTTGTTGCGACTCGCCGCCCGTGAAGACAAGGTAGGCGGACAAAGTATCAAGTAGTTGGACTGGAGACGCCATTCTGAATACCATGATCGAGGTCGTAAGTACCCAGTAGACATCTGCATCTACTGGTAAAAACTCACCTTTATTAGATCTTTGTGAGTCCTTGTGGAGTCTGCGTTTTGATACCCTGAGGTCCGCACGCTGGTCGAGTTTTTATAATGCTGCGGCAGCCTGTGTTGTTGCTCCTTGGAGGAAGCGAAATGCGCCACTGGTGGTAACAATTGTTGCTGGGGCCAGTGACCGGAGCATGTATCCCGGGCCTGAGCGTCATGCCACCGGCCGTTGCGAAAACCTCAATGCAAAGTCAGTGGAGATCCATTACAAAAAAGTTGCATTCCCGTTACCAGAACATTCCTATCCTCCTTTCAGCGGAAGCAAAATGTGGTGGCGGCGAGGATCAGCACACTGCCACGGAGATGATCTTCGACCCCGCTCTCACAGGCTCTGCTCCCTGATCCCACTTTATTTTGTTTCATAAAAAAAGAAAGAAAAAAACTCAGTTCTTTCATTGGTCTATCTAATCTCGGTCAACGTAATACATAGCAAACATTTGTGTATTTATCTACTTTCTTCCCTGATTTGTCCGACAATCAACTCGTTTCGGGGACCACAGACTCATATGCACTGCGAAAGCGAGAAGACACTTTGAGGCTTAACTTTGCGCCCGTACTCGAACACTGATTTTGCCACATTTTTCTTGCCTCTCCAATCCACGGCCGTTCTCCATGGATCAGCCTGTGCCTCTGGCAAATGTTCGCTGACAATACTGAGGTTCTCCGTAAGCCAGTTGAGGCGTGTGTGGTACTCAAACTGTGTTCTGTTGAATATGTCGTTGCTGATCGCCTTGAGAACGGGCTCGTCGAGCCCCGCCGTGTTGACCTTACCGGCGGAGTAGAGACCGGAAGACTTGCCTGCGATTGGGAGGAGACCCACAAGCACATTGTTTTCTCTGACTTCTGTGGGTGGCCCGGTCCGGTACGTTCCCAGTCCTGTGCCTTCGCATAGGTAGTAGCAGCATTTATTGGAGGCGGCGTCGTACGTGAGCATGATTCCTATCATTTCGCCGGTGTCAGGCATGAAGATGGCGTAGACAGACCAGGGGTCGAGGTATGTTTGAGACAGTTCCTGCGAAGCCATTCTGAGCAGCACGGCCAAGGTTGTAAGCGCCCAGCAGACATATGTGTATAAGGAACTTACTTTTCTTAGGGTTTTGTAGGTCTTTGTGGAGACTTTGTATTTGATACACCCAGCCTGAAGTGTTAGATGTTTATATAGTGCCATGGCAAGACTTTGCAAATAAGTAAAACAGCGTCTGTTGCTCCTTGGATGAAAAAAAGATGGCATAAATCCTGAGCAACCGTTGCGAACACCTGAATTCAAAGTAAGTAAAAATGCACTACTAGCATACCCGTTACCAGGCCAGATAGCATTCCTATCCTCTTTGCAGCGGGAGAAAGATGCAATATATGTAGAATAAGTCTGAATATCGAAGAAGAAAACACGTGCATATTGCTGTGAGATAGAGGAAGTGCGCGGATGACTTGCATCGGGAAGAGAAGAAGGAGGTTCGCCCGACCGATCTTGGTCGGCTTAACAAAGTGAGCACAGTTGAATGCCTTGCATTGCACAGTGCTATGGCGATGCATATGCTCCGGCTCCGCCAAGACAGCATATGTGCAGCAAACATATTTTTCACGATGCATGACACAAGTTAAGTACCCATGGCATCCTCTATGCGATATTCAATTGGGGTGCACGGCTCTTCGAAGTCACGTGCCATATGACATCATTGTGGTCCGCAGCTCGATTATCATCTTCGTGCTCCCAGCTAGCCGTCTCGTATGTAAATTAAATTAAGATAACCAATGCATATAATCATACTCAAAACAGTAGCCGCTGCTTCTTCACTGTCTATTTATTTACCTTTAACCGACGCAGCAGCACGAGGCGGCCGTCCACGGCGCCCGCTGTCCCTCCTACATCCCTCCATCACACTTCCGCGGCGGACCTACGCGTGCGCTGCAGCCTGCTTCATCCACTCGGCTGGGACAATACTCAGAGACTCCGCGGCGCTCCCGCGCGCGCACACCTCCTCCGCCAGCCGCCTGTAGCCGTCCGCGCTGTCGAAATCGAAGAAGAGCGTGAGGAACGGCCGGAGCCACTCCGCGGGCGCGCCGTGCGCCTGCGCCTGCGGGCTGCACGCCGCGGCCAGCACGCGCGAGCGGGCCGCCGTGAACTCCGCCGTGCCCAGCGGGCCCTGCTTCGCCTGGAACGCGGCGCGGAGCCGGCCCAGGCGCGGCGCCGCGTTCGCTTCCGCGTCCGCGTCGTTGTCGTTGTCGTTGTCGTGGACGATGATGATATCCGCCGATGTGTATTTCTGCGCTCCCGCTCCCGCGGCCGCCAGGCGCGTGCACGGGACGAGCTCGCCGAGGGCGCTGTCGCCTTTCGCCCACGTGAGCAGGACCCCCATGCTCCTGCGCGTGGGCGCATGTGGCGCGCTGTCCTGGCGCGGGTCGTCCGTGAAGACGACGTAGACGGACGATGGCGCGAGTCCCTCTCGCGAGAGACCTTGGGACGGCATTTCTGGACGGCAGCTGTAAGCACCTAAAACGGACATCTGTGTGTCTGAGCGGTTCACCTTTCTTTCTGAGATCGGTGTGGGTCTTTCTGTTCTGTTCTGTTATGATGGCGCGGAAAACCCTGTGCGAATTTAAAGCGCCCCGCTGTAACATTGCAGAAAATTGCACATGCGCTACGATCGGTCGTCTGGCCGGTCGGTGGTCGACATATGTAGCGTGGCGGCGCTCGCACTGATCTCCGACTCCGCGGGAGAAAGGCGTCGACGCAGACGCAAAGTAACGCTGCTCGGGAAGGGCAGCCGCGTTACCGTGTGCTGGACAGCGTTTCCATCCTCCTTGAAGCGAAGCAGAAGATCTTTGCCTGTGGCGCAGAAAAAGGGCGCGGTTGTTAGGTACTTGGGTTGATTAGAAGACTAGATAGAGAAGCGTCGAGGGAGAATATGTGGCTGGCATACTGCCTCGGACAGAATTGTCGTGCCGGCGGTTTCCGTGAGGGCATGGAGCCGTAAATGAAGAGCGAGAGCACGACAATCGCTGTGCGATGTCAAGCAAAGGGTGCAGAATACAGATCCGCGCTCGCATATGTATACGCATCGGGCAAAAAAATACTTTCTCCAACGGGAAATAATGTAGAACGACCTTGCCCGCGCTGTGATTCTCGGGCACGAACAAGGGCGACTTGTGCTGCCGGGTTGCCTTGCAGACACGTCGCGGCTTGAACCCAGTAGCTCCAGGATTCTGGAGAAATTTTGGCATGGCAAACGAGAAGCAATGAGGCCGCCGGGCCAGCCGGTGTTCGAAGAGGACGCATCTGAGCCAGTATGTAGCAGAGAGCGAGGCCGCGAACAAGCAGAGTAGAGCAGGGCATTATTATCGGGAGCTTTCTGGTTAGTGAACAATAAGGGCGCGCTAGGGTTGGCGCGTCACGAGCGGCCGAGCCCCATAAGTCACGGGCAATTTACCGTATTTGCGTTTACAGACTGCGATCTCGAGGTTCGACGATCGCCATCGCAATGAACGGTCGGCAAGATAGAGAGAGAGAGAGATCCGAGCGGGAAAGCGCTGATCAGGTTAGCGACTCGCGAGCACCGAGACGCGTTGGTGTTCAACGTCACGTGAGCGCGCTGGGACGTAAACAAGGCGCACGCTGGGGCCCCGACTGGTCGCTTCGTCGCCTCGTCGTCGCCGACGGACGAGTGTGCGTTTCAATCATAACCAACGCACTAACCCACCTCCACTTTTGTTCCTGTTCTCTTGTTTTCTTGTTGTCCATCGCCTTTTGTTTCGCTCTTATATCCTTTTTTTTTTCTTTTCTTTTTCCTGCTCTTGTTTTATTTGCTTTTTTTTGCACGCTATTTCAGCGCGTGCGTGTACAGTTCGAACGGAGGCGAAAACGACTCACGGTGCGTCTGCTTTTTTCTGACTTGCCTTCCCTGTGCTGTCTGTCTGACAGATTCGTGATGGCCAGAACTCGGACGGGGACTCGGTTGGTCGCACGGACGCGACGCGACGCACACACACACACGCCCCGCGCTCCCGCTTGCTCCTTTCGTCCCGTCCTCCGGGCACGTCAGCAACAAAACCGCGTCCGTCTCCCGTTCGTTTAGGAGGGACACCACAAATCGCGCTCTGGTTCGACTTTGCGCCAGATAGACGAACAACAAGACGAGACAAGACCAGGACCAAGACACGACACGACGACACGATGCCGTTTACGCTCGCCCGCCTGCGCCTCGGGCGCTCGACGACGCACGACGCCGCCAAACCCAGCACCAGCACCAGCACAGCGCCTCCAGACACAGACACGAACACCAACGCGAACACGAACGCGAACACGGTAAGCGCGTCCGCATCCCCGTCTCCCACCACCCCGTCTCACGCCGCTTCTCCCCAGCCGCGCCCGCTGCGCGCGCGATTCGGCCTCCCGTGGTTCCGCGCGCGCAAGCAGCAGCAGCGCTCCGTCCACGCGGCGGCGGACGGCACCGCGCCGCACCCGCGCCCGCCAACGCCGACGCCGCACGCCGCGCTCGCCTCCGCGTCCGCGCACCTCTCAGCCACCACCAAAACGAAGACGCTCCGCCGCGCGCGCTCCGCAGCGGACCACGACGACGATAACAGCGACGACGACGACGACGACGACGACGACGACGACGACGCGGAGACAGACGCGGAGACAGACGCGGAGACGGCGACGGCCATCTCCGCCGCGGAGCGCGCGCGCCTCGCGTGCTTCGCGAGCGGCCTGCGCGGGCTCATCGCGCAGCTCCAGAGCAGCACGGACGCCGCGCGCCGCGCCGTGGTGCGTCCATCTCTTCTTCCGCCCTCTCGTTTTCACGCGCTGACTGACGACGCTCGTATCGCACCGCGCAGCCGCCCACGAAGCACGCAGACGGCACGCCGCTCTCGCCCATCGTCGAGGAGCCCGCCGAGGCCCTCGAGGCGGCCCTCTTCGACATCGCGCTCGACGCCGCCCTCGAGCGCGCCGACTCGTCCGCCTCCTCGGCCTCGCCCGCCCGCTCGCGGGGAGCCGCCTGCACGCCCGTGCCGACGGTGCTCGACCTCGAGCTCCGCGACGAGGAGGACGAGCTCCTCGGAAGCGGAGAGACAGACCCGGAGACGGAGACGGACGACGACCGCGCGTACTTCTCCGCCGACTCTACCGGCGCGCCGCCCGACTCGGACTCGAATTCTGATTCCACGAGCGATGACGACTCTGCTTACGGTGCGTGACTGCCCTTCTTCCTTCCTACCAACAGTCCGTGACGACGCGTGTCCGCACAGGCCTGCGTCTCCGCCTGCGCGCGCTCGACCTCACGCCCGTGCGCGCATCCACGCCGGCGGCCCTCGGCGCCGCCGAAGACGAAGCCGAAGATGCAGAGGAAGACGACGACGACGACGACGACGACGACGCGCGCACCCCGCGCGCAAGGGTCCAGCCGCAGCCGCGTCGCATCCAAGCCCAAACGGACACGCCCCCGCTGCCGCCCCTGCCCCGGCTGCGCGCGGCGTCCCTCTCCGCGCTCGCGCCCCTTGCGCTCCCACTCCCGGGTGCCCCCTCTGCCAAACCAGAGTCAGAGTCGGATTCGGAGTCACTAGAGGTGCGTTTCCTTTCCCTCTTCCACCCTAGACCGAGTTGTGTCTGACCGCGCGTTTCTATCTAGAACACGGTCGCGCGCCTCCAGCGCGAGAAGGCGCACCTCGAGGCCGCGCTCGCGCGCGCGGGCCGCAGGATCGGCGAGCAGGACGTGCGTCTTTTTTCTCTCTTTTCCTTTTCCTTGGATCATCGCCCGTACTGACTGAACGTTCCGGCCCCGCGAAACCAGACCCAGCTCGCGGACCTCACCGCGCAGATCGGCGCGCTGCGCTCCGCGCTGGAGCGTCTCGCGCCCGGCGGCGGCGGCGGGGAGGAGGACCCCCAGCGTCCACGCACCGACAACACGGCAGCAGCAGCGCCCCCGCCGCCGCCGCGCATCGTGCGCGTCCCCGCCACGGATCCCGATGCCCCGTCCCCGCCTCCGCTCCCCTTCCCCTTCCCTTTCCCCTTCCCATCCGCGCGCCCCGACGCCGACGCCGACGCCAGCACGCTCGCGACGCCGCCCGCGACGCCCGACCGCTCGCGCGCCGCCACGCTCGGCGCCGCCGACGAGGCCGCGCCCCCGCCCGCGCCGGTCCCCACGCGGACGGGCCTGCTCGCGCCGCTGCCCGCGCAGGACGGCTGCGGGCTCGCGCGCCGCCGGAGCGCCGGCGCCGCATACGGGTACGGGTACGGGTATGGGTACGGGACGGGGCCGGCGGGGCGCGCGCAGGTCACGCGCCGCACAGGCTCGGTGGACCTGAAGCGCGGGAACACGCCGTGGCCGTTCTAGGCGCGCCTCCCGCTCCCCCGTTCCCTTCTTGCCGTTCTCTCCTTCTCTTCTCTTCGTTCGCTGCGCCCTGCCTCCCCCTGCCGCGCGCGCCCCGAGCCCGGAACGCATGCGGCGAGGAACGAATATGGCTGATACAGCCAGCGCACGGGTGCGCGGGCCAGGTGCGTCCTTGCGCTGCCGTTCTTTTTTCAAGCGGAGAGACTGATTTGCTGAGAAACAGAACTGCAGGGCCGACGCAGACTAGAGCGGGTACGGGGAGACACCGGTGCAGCGCAGCACTTGAAAACACGGGACGCGCCCGGCACGCGCCCGGGGCTCCTCCTGGCCGTGGACACGAAAACATCGCGACCGTGCCCGGCTTAGGGCACTTCGGTCGGATCCTTAGAACGCAACGTCAGAGGTCGCTCGGCGGCTCCACGACTCCGCACGCACACCGCCGTCGGTCGGCCATTTAGATCGTCTAGAACAAGCAAAAAAAAAAAAAAAAAATTACACCTTCAATATCGTCTTCGCATGGTTCTCAGCACAACTGTCTTTTAACAACTTTTCAAGCTCTCTTGCACTGTCCCCAATCCGCTTCGCACTGCACGTTCCTGATTCTTCTTTCCCTTCTTCTCTTTCTCCTTCACACACACACATTATACGCCCGGGACGCATCGCTTGTACGACCACTGTTATCTATTCATTCTTTCTAGTCTATTAGGATGGCGGATCTGGAGGCCCGGACTCATGCGCGTTGTTATCAAGCTCGAGCTTGGCTTACGCAGTTTTTTTTTTTTTCTCTCTTCCTTTTTTTAATCTCCTACCTCACGGTTTCCTCTCATCTTGTCTCTTCCCTTGTTTCTCCCTTCCTCCTCTCACTCGGCGAGTGTATGGTGTACCATCATCTGATGCTGTACTCGTGTGTAACGCTCCCAATGATAACGATGCTTCTCTATGAAAACCTCCCGAGCCTCTCTTGCGCGCCTTCGAGTCTTCACGGAGCATTCAGTCTCGTGGGTATTTGATGATTTATTTGCAGGTCTGAAAGTTCTCTAGCTCGCATTGTCTGACTCTTCGAGCCGCGGAAGTCTGACGGGTAGGGATTCGATGTGGTAACCCTCGTGTTCCGCCCACCCTTCAACAGATTGCTGACCCAGAGCTGAGGAATAAAGAGGGAAAGTTCTGACCCCACTCTTCAAATGTAGTTAAGATTACTACGATCCCTGGCGTAAGTAAGGATCCATTTTACACCGAACGCAAATAGAGGGCGTTTTCAAAAAAGGTGTACAAAAAGTGCACAACAATTTATACCCCATGGACTTTCTCTACAGCTCTGTGCACGTGAGATTTCCCTCGAGTTTCATCTCATATCTTTTTCTTGCTAGCCATCCACCCAAAAGTTCATCTCTTATGTGTTGTGCTCATTTGAAGATTTCCACTAGAAAACACTGTTGAGAGCCAAGCTCCCCGAGACTCATACAGACTGCTGCTTTTTGCCTCTATTAACAATGACTAGGCACAAATAAATAAATAAAATTCTGCAAGCATTAGCTCAGAATCCCCCCTCTGGTGAGTTGAATAGTTTTTTGACTTTATGCCTTTCCTCATAAAACAACCCTTAACATTATTTACACCTTAATCAACTTTAAAAAGGTATAAAAGAGGTGTGCTTCTGCAGAAACACTTCTTTGTTATGCCCTTTCTTCCCAGGATAGAGTGAAGGTAAAAAAAAAAAAAAAAAAAAAAAAAAAAAAACATTGGATAAAGGCATGGTTAAATAAAACAACAATTATACTCACCATGTGGTCTCTCTAAGCCAATGCTACAGCATACTCAAGACTTCCAAAGTTTTTCCTGATAATATTCAATGAATATCATATGTTTATTCTGAAAAATGCCATGTTTATTTCATGCTCATTCCATGTTTATTGATTTACAAAATATTCTATCTCTCTTGCCTGTGCAGGAAGAAATCGAGGGAGAATCAGGACAATGTTAGAAATAAGCTGCTCAGGATGTACATTGATTTGTGTAGCAATTGGTGGAGTTGGTGGAGTGAGGGAGGTAGGGCTCACCACGAGTCCACCCGTGGGTTGAACCGGACCCGTTGGCGGGTCACCCGTGACGAAAAATCCTAGACCCGGACCCGTCTTGACCTGGATCCGTTGGGACACGGATCCGCGGGTCCTCAGAAACCCGCGGGTGCGGGTCAAGCGGGTCGACGGTTAGTTCACGGGTCCTGACGGGTTTTTGCAGCATTATGTACACTTATTATAATGTTAAAGATGATGGGAGCACCTGGGAGCCCGGAGAGTTTGGCCCACGTGCGGTTCGAGTAGCATCGGCCTTGCAAGAACTTCGAGGCTAGAATGAGTGCTGCGAGAAGCGTATAATTTTGTTTCTCATAAGTTCCTAGCTCCCGAATTTACTTCTTCTGCGGACGCGTCTTCCTGTACGCCTCCTCGAGCTCCTTCTGTTTTTGCGGGAGCACATGTACATGCGTCTAGAAGAGAAGGTGAGTTAGAAAGATGGGTGGCACGAAAGGACAGGCCGAGAGGACCGACCTTGTACTCCATAGTGAACTCGCCCTTGCCCTGCGTCTGTCCGCGCAGCTGGCTCGAGTACCCGGACATGTCGTTCAGTGCCACTTCGGCCGTCACCTTGAACTCATCGTCGTGCACCTCGCTGTCCAGGATCGTCCCCCGCCGCGATGTGACACCGCCGATCACGCTGCCTAAAAGCAACCGTCAGCGCCAGCCAGCCAAAAAGAGAAAAACCCGCAAAAAGAAAGAGAAAAAAAAAAACTACGCACTCTGGAACTCGAAGGGCACGACGACCTCGACGGTCATGATCGGCTCGAGGATCACCGGCTGCGTTTTGGCGTAGTTCTCGCGCAGGGCCGCGATCATGCACACGCGGAAGGCAAGTTCGGATGAGTCGACGACGTGGAACGCACCGTCTTTGAGCACGAAGCGGATGCCCGTGGTCGGCGCGCCGCACAGCGAGCCCTTCAGGATCGCCTCCTTGAAGCCCTTCTCGATGCCGGGGATGTACTGCTCGGGAACGTTCCTGCTCATGACGACGTTCTCGAACTCCGTGTCGCGCCCCGTCTCGGGGTCGCGCTCCATCAGCTTGAAGTAGCCCGCGATGCGCGCGAACTGGCCCGCACCGCCCGTTTGCTTGCGGTGCGTGTACACGAACTCGCAGCGGCGTGTCGGCGTCTCGCGGTACGCGACCTGCGGGCAGCCCGTCGTGCACTCGACGCCGTACTTGCGGCGCATGCGCTCGACGTACACCTCGAGGTGCAGCTCGCTCGCCCATGCCCGACAATCGTCCCCTTGCTCTCGTGGTCGATGTGCACGCGGAACGTCGGGTCCTCGCGCTGGAAGCGCTGCAGCGCGCGCAAGAAGTTCGGCGTCTCCTGCCGACGGGCTTCAGCGCGAGCGACACGACCGGCTCCGGCACGAACATGAACGTCATCAAGTACTTCGTTGCGCCGTCCGTGAACGTGTCGCCCGACGCGCACTCGACGCCGAAGATCGCGCAGATCTCGCCCGGCCCGATCGACTCGATGTCCTCCATCTCATTGCTGTGCATTCGCACGAGCCGTGGCTCCTTGACCTTCTTGCCCGTGCGCGTGTGGAAAATGTGCTGCGCCTTCTTCAGGCTGCCCTGGTACACGCGCATGTACGTCAGCTGCTCGAAGCGGCTCTCCTCAGGCTTGAACGCGAGAGCGACAAGCGGCGCCTCTGCCGCGGGCACGAGCGCGACCGGCGGCGCGGAGAGCGGCAGCGTCACGTCGTGCGCGACCATGCGCGTTTTGGCCGGGTTCGGCGGGTACGCGCACACGCCATCGAGCAGCGGCTGCACCGCCGTGTTCTTGATCGCGGACCCGAGGAACACAGGCGAAAAGCGCAGCCCGACCGTCGCGCGGCGGATCGCGGCGACAAGCTGCTCCGTTGTCGGAGGTTTTTCCTCGAGGAACAGCTCCGCCATCCCGTCGTCCACGTCCGCGAGCGTCTCGATCAACTCCGTGCGCTTCTCCTGTGCGAGTGCGAGCGCGTCCGCGGGGATCTCGTCCGACTCGACGACGTCATTGCCCTTGACACCCTCGTTGTAGATTGCGCGAGATCCACCACGCCGCGCAGCTGGTCCTCCGCCCCAATTGGAACCTGGACGGCGGCGGCGGAGATACGAAGCTTCGACCGGATCTGCTGGATGACATGCCAGGGGTTCGCGCCGGGACGGTCCATCTTGTTGATGAACGAAATCCGAGGTACGTTGTATCGCCGCATTTGCCTATCCACGGTGGTCGTTTGACTCTAGCATACAAAATTTAATGAGTGAATAAAACATAACATAAAAAACATTATATACGAAAAACACACCTGGACACCAGCAACCGCACACAAAATAAGAATAGCACCATCCAAAACCCACAGCGCGTATTCGACCTCGATAGTGAAGTCGACGTGTCCGGGAGTATCAATAATATTAAGCGCATAGCTCTTCTTCTCGCCCGTCGTCGGCTCGGTCGCCTCCCAGTCACAGAACGTCGCGGCGCTCTGGATGGTGTTGCCATTCTCGCGCTCGAGCTCCAGGTGATCCATCTTCACGCCGACGGCGTCGCGCCCATGCACTTCGTGGATGTCGCGGATGCGGCCCGTAGTAGAGGATGCGCTCAGTGAGCGTCGTCTTGCCCGAGTTGATGTGCGCGGACACGCCGATGTCGTGCTGCTTGCGCAAGCGGACGTGGTCTTTCTTGCTCGAGGGGTGCTTCTGCCGCAAGGACTCGGCCTGCTCGTTTGTCGGAGCCACGGCGGCGGCGGTCACGGCGTGTCGTGTGAAGATGTTTAACTGTGACGTGCGGTATGTCCGTAACCATGTCGCTCACCTAGCGCGATGTCAAGAAAATAGGGTGTAGAGCGCGCCATACATGCACACAATATACAAATGAATATACTATTGCTACACTGTCTTTGAAAACCTGTGAACTACCCGCGGGTATTGAAAAATCACAAATTCTCGACCCGGACCCGTGACAATCCGTTTCCCACGGTTCACCCGTCAACGGGTGATCCGTGAATACGGATCTGTAGTCCGGGTTTGGTCACGGGTTACCACGGGTTTTAAGGACTCGTGGTGAGCTCTAGAGGGAGGCAGGTAACATGATATGAAGGATGGGAATGAAGGATGGGAGTGTCCTCCACCCCTTCTGAAACCAAGGTATTATACAACTAGTTTACAGTCCTACTAGCTTAGTGAGGCAATCTTCATGGAACTTGAGCTTGCTTTCTGCGTGTTTCATCATTTCTTCATCTTCAAGTGCTTTCTTCTGTAGCCCTGGATCCACTTGTTCACACCTTTCTGGACTGATCAGGATTTCCTTCCCAATTTCTTTCAGCACTTCATTGTACTTGCGCTGAGCAGTTTCAACTGCAATATGGTATTTGGTTAAGATTCCAACTGACTTTGGAAGGTTTTCTTCTGCAGCCTTCAGCTCCTTTTCTGCACTGCTTGCAGCCTCCTGCAGCCTTGGATCCACCTGTGCACGTCTTTTCTTGCTGCCCAGACACTCTCTACCAATGTCTTGTTGCACCTCAGTGTACCAGGATTTATAGATGCACTTTACAAGTTTGGCATAATGAACAGCATTTTCATGCTCTTCTTGAGGAGAGCCACTGTTCCCAGGCTGGGACTTCTGGTAGTATTCTTTTAAGTAGGCTTTCTGGGGGGCTGAGCACTTTATACTGAGAGGGTTGTTGTACAGACTGGCTGACATGTTGGATTTGGAAGTGGATTGTTTAAGGGGAAAACAGGTGTGAATGATGCTGGGGGAAGTAGGATAGCAGTTGAGCTGGTGCAAGAAGACCAACAACATCAGCACATCTTATATAGAAAATGAGCATGCAAACCAAAGCCACAGGCAAATTTGCCAGGACACAAACTATGCTCACTACTTCAGCTTGCATATCTAGCACAGAACACATTGTGTGCACAGTCTGGAAATTGGTAGATGGAAGATTGCCAGTAGAGTATGCAATACAGACAAACTTGACACTACACAGATTGCACTTACTGCTGCATGTGCATATCCAGTACAGAAAGCATTGTGCACAGTTTGATATTTGGCAGAGAAGATTGCCTGCAGAGCACAGAACATTGCCTGTAGAGTTGTTGCTATGACAACATCTTGGCAGAAAGGCTGGCAGTGTTTCCAAGACAATTGACAAGTATGTGCATTATTGCACCCTGGTTGTCAGTGCAGAATGTGCACAGCAGGCCCATATGCATGTAGTGCCATAGTGCAATATGCACATGTGGTGTGTCTGTTACTTTGTTGAACACCTGACACCATACAATTTTTGAATAGATATGCAATATGAGAAGTTGGGGAAGGAATATGCATGCACCCTGTGCATAGTCTATGCTGCACAGTTCCATGATGCAGCATCACCATAAGTGTGTGATACACATGCAGATGAACATGTCTTGAAAGAGGCAGAGGATCCCATGATCATGCCCTGTCTATGAAAAACTTCAGAAAGAACCTCTGCAGGATATGCATTTATGTTGAAAAAGCACAGTGAAAGTGCTCAAAATTTCCATGACTGGCTTGGAGTATTTTGGATCATGTCACTGTGGGCATTGATTTAGAATCCCCCAATGTAAGTTGAATAGGTGATTTATGTAAAAAAGTATTTATTCATACAGCAATATTTAACATTTTTTGATGCCTTTATCTGAATAGCTCTTTAACTTCACTATGCATTTCTCCATACAGTAAATTTACACCATTCTACATACAAGAAAGGCCTAACAAAGTGATGCTTTGACCAAAAGACCCTTTGTTACACCTTTCTGCCCAGAAGGATAGTCAGGTAAAGAATGTTAAAGTATATTAAATGGGGAAAGGCATGGTGGAATTAAAAACTATTTGGATAGAAGTGTCCAAAAGTGGTAAACTTTGTTGCATGGAGAAAAGTGTAATTGAATTAAACAACTATTCAACTCACCACGGGATAGCCTCCTTATATACAACACAGGAAGACATTTACTAATTGACCTACAAAAAATCATAGAAGAACCTTTTAGCCAATCAGAGACTGTGCAATACATGATATTAATTAGGGCTCACCAGGATATACCTGCGGGTTTTTGCTAATTTGCTGATAGCAGAACTCACTATGCTATCAGCAAATTAGCAAAAACCCACATGTGAATCCTGGTGAGCCCTGATATTAATATGTCATCATGGTCTAGACCATGATGGTCACAATAGGATGGTCTAGAAAGTCACGTGATTCTATATTACATAATATACTAAGTTCAAGATGTAGTAAGGTAAAATAAAATACAAATCATAACAGTTTAGATAAGGCATAAAAAAAGTCAAATGTTGTTGTATGAATAAAAGGCATTCTTGATAAAACAGTTGCTCAGCTCACTATAGTGGGATATATTGAACAAAGGGATGAAGATAAGGTTACCCAATAATATCAGAGGAAGGTCGGAGGAAGGACAAGTGATCCGACAATACCAGAGGAAGAACAGGAATGATCCGGCACTATTGGAGGAAGGACAAGTGATCCGACAATACCGGAGG
Source organism: Phellopilus nigrolimitatus (assembly GCA_021029095.1). Lineage (NCBI taxonomy): Eukaryota > Fungi > Basidiomycota > Agaricomycetes > Hymenochaetales > Hymenochaetaceae > Phellopilus > Phellopilus nigrolimitatus. The sequence continues at coordinate 66,394 of JAJOHG010000054.1, read as the reverse complement.
AAGAACAGGAATGATCCGACACAATCAGAGGAAGCTTGCTGATCCCTCTCAGCTTATGTATCTCACGCAGTTCAATGTCATTCTACTTTGAGATAAAAATGACACTTGACACAGGAAGGGAAGGGACAACAATTGAATAGACTTAGCCAAAAGCACTGATAGGCTGATATGATGTACCTAAAACAGGGGAACAATAGGACTTCAACAGTCCTGTTCTCACGAAGTTGTGCAAAGCATGAGGCAGCCGGCAAAACTTCATAGCCGGTATGGTTCTAGTGTCACTGATCTGAGGGTAGATCAAGGAACACGTACATCAGGGCTGAAGCTTCCATAGTTTAGAACCCGTCTTGAATCACAACTCACTTATGAAGAAGGCCGCCATTCCATTCTAGTACATAATTGTCAGTCTATAGGCACCGTGCTATCACATGTAAATTGGTAGGCTGACCCAAGTTGTATAAAGCGGAGCATAGCCCAGAAACGATCTCATCGTCGCTTCCTCTAGAGGACCACAAAATGTCTGCTCCCAGCTCCCCTCTTGTGATCGACTCTGCTGCTGCCCGCAAAATCATTGAGCTCATACGTACTGCAGTACCAGTGTCCAACGACCTCACTCTTCGTGACACCCTCTTTGACATCTCATCTGGGAAGCGGTCTGAGCCTTACATTCCCCAGGAGGGCACACATATCGCCAAACTGCTCAAGCTCCTTGCTCCTATCCTCATTTCCCCACCCAGCAGTGGTGGGATGACCTTGGTAGCCCAAGCTACTCATCCAGCTAACCGGAACCCATGCTATATGTGCAAGAAGCATCACCAAGGTGTCAGTGTATTTTTTCTGATATACATTGACTACAAGTATTGACTGTCTTACATATAGTGTATTATAGTCTCCCAGCCAGATGCACCCATGCTCTGTGAGAGATGCAAGGGACGTGGGTGGTCCACATGTGCTCCCAAGGTGAGTAAGCTGCATTGAATATTATTCGATATGATCTGACAATTTCTTAAGCTTCAGGATCAGCCTGCACCTGTGCCCCAGCCAGGGACTGCTCAGAATGTGCCTGCTGCGTTTTACACGGTGCCACATGCTGCCAATGCGTCTACACTGGTATTTGATAATCAGTACCACTATGGACAGCAGGTCGCACCAGGACAATTTGCTCCTCCTGGGCAGTCCATTGGAATGTGAGTAAATATTTCAGATTGATAGCCCTTCTCACACTCTGCCATAGGGGATACAATATCAATGGTTTGGGGGGCTTTGGAAGTATGCAGTTCCCTCAGAACTAGCATTTGTTTGCTTGCCTAAATGTATGTCATGTATAGCTTGATAACTTGTCGCGAGATCCTGGACATGCAATTTACATACTTGACTCGTTTGTCGTGTGGGTCCGACCGGCGATCGGCGACAGAATCGGCGGTCCTGTAGCCACATTTGGGTGATATCCCGAAAAAGCGAACCAAAATGACGTAAAACCTCGAGCTCGGAAGATCGACGCGCGTTTCGTTTTCGTCTTGCTTTCATCCGTTTTCCGAGCTGCGATTTCTATCTATTGTGCTCGATACTCTCTCCCCAAAGGGCCTGTATGCTAGCATGAGTTGATGTCTCCTGCCTTTCTTGTCCGCGAGGACCTGCAGAGCGCTATACCCGAACTCGTCGCGCGGGCTTTTGAAAAGCCAGGTCTGCCGCACCGCTGTCTCAACACCGACAGGCCGCAAAACACGCTTCCAGAAAGCGCCAAGCAGACTCCGGAAGCTGCAAGACGCGGACTGGGTCCGCGATGGCGCGCACCAGGAGCAGAGTGCACCCCGCAGAGTTGCTCGTCTGTCTGTCCGGTCCCTCGGGCTCTGATAGGCACTTCCGCTTCAGGCGCTAGCTCGCGGAGCCTCTTCTAAGGGACTCGCCGAATCGCATTCGCGCAAATATGCCGGCGGGGTGTGCGCTGCTAAGACGGCGCTCCGCGCTGCTTTGCTTTGCGGCAGCAGCAGCAGCAGCAGCAGCAACTGCTGCTCTGTGCCCCCGGTCGAGCCAGCCGATTCGATGGAAAGTCGTCCGAGCCCTGGGCGTCTGCGCACGCACGCAGCAAAGACGTGGTCCGAGTAACGGTTGCGTGCTATTCGCTGCGCGGGCTGCTCTCTCGTGTTTCGAGACTCGCGTTAACGCCGCTATCGACGGCGAAGCCTGCGGCGCTCCGCTTGCGTTTCGTGCGTGCCGGGGAGGACCCCTACTAGTCTGTGCATGCGGTTCTGTCCAATGCGATGTTTTAGACTAGACATGACATGCCAGCTCGGCGTTTTTTCGAATTTCCGTGCCGACGGGGATTATAAAGCAGTACGCGACTTATGTTTGACCTCCTGCTTTCACCGTGATACTTTCCCCTCTCGCCGGCCAGCTCGCGTCGCCTTGCTCAGCATATATGGCCAAACCGGCAAAAGGTCTGACAAACGTATGATAGCGTGCACTTTTCGTGGTTGCCGTCGCCGGAGCATACGACGAAAGCGGGTCAGCCGTCGGAGGGGGAAGGAGAAACGCATCAGCACCAGCGGAAACGCCTCCTCCGTCGAAGCGCTCTTTTTATACGTATGTATCCTATTTTTACGCACGGATCTCTGAAGAGCGATCTCATGCAAGTAAAGAGGTTCTGGTGAGTAGGTGTCGGCTTTTCTTCGTGAGAAGACGAGGGCGGGCAACGGCGGACTTGAGTATTGATTCGCGATTATTTCTGAGCCTTCTTTCCCTCGCAAATGAGCCGTGTTTCTTTGGCTGTATGTTGGGCGGACCACACGAATACGTGGCTTTGGCCGGCGCAGAATGATCCCACCGGAGCTTGACGCAGAGAGCGGCTCTCCATGTTTGAAATTTACAGGTATTCAAATAAAATCGTATAATATTCGAGATACTTCTGGTTTATCTTATGGAATTACGAGGGATTTCTTTATACATAAATACAGTAAATGGTAGAATTTTCTTCCTGATAATGAGCGAGATATGATTTGCTGAAAGGAGCAGGAGGTAGTGCGGGGTTTATCACATGTGTCTTGCGCGATCCGACTGAGTACGTACCGCGTCACGCCCGCACGCTTTCCGCAAAAGCTACCCGGAATCCCGTGATTATTCTCCCTCTTTCTTAAACTCCCTCTCCGTCCTCTTCTCCTTCCTACTCCCGCCATCCCCCTCATCACATTAACAACACACAAAATGGCTCAAGTCATCGTCGTCGGCGGTGGTCTCGCAGGCCTCTCGGCCGCACACACCCTCCTCGAGCGCGGCGCGAACGTCCTGTTGCTCGACAAGCAGCCGTGAGTGCTCTGATTGCTTGTCTCCTTTTCTTCGGTGGTCGTGTTCTTTCGTGTCTTCTGGTGTATGGGCGGTCGGTTGGGGCGACGGAGCTGCTGTCGATGGGGCGGCATCATCAGTGTCGTGTTGACGAAGCGGCGGGAGCATCGGAACGGGTCGGGTCAGTACGAGACGCTTGCCTTGCGCACGGCTGGATTCAGGACAGTGGATGCCACCGTCAGAGATTGCTGCGACTTTGTCCGTGTCGACCAGGATAGCTTTCGCTGTTTTGGCGGGATTCGGATTTGTCGGAGGTCTCCTGTTTGCAGTTACATGGCTCTTTGGGATGTGCGATAAAGACCTCTAAGAAGATGCAGAACTCCTAGAGTGCATGTCTCAGATTGTCTTTTCTAATGCACCGTTTAACGGCTGTCTTATTCTACGTATGTTGCTAACGATACTCTTTTGTCTAGATTCATGGGCGGCAACTCTACAAAGGCGACGTCTGGCATCAACGGTTCGGGCACCGGCCCGCAGCAGGACGCAAACATCCAGGACAGCTCGAAGCTGTTCTTCGAGGACACAAAAAAGTCCGCGAAGGACCTCGCGCGGGACGACCTCATCCGCGTGCTTACGGGGCGCTCCGGCGACGCCGTCAATTGGCTGCAGGACAAGTTCGCGCTCGACCTCTCCAAGGTCGCGCGCCTCGGCGGGCACTCGCAGCCGCGCACGCACCGCGGCGGCGCGCAGTTCCCCGGCATGGTCATCACCTACGCGCAGATGGAGCGCCTCGAGGACCTCGCGCAGTCCGACCCCGCGCGCGTGCAGATCAAGAAGAAGGCCAAGGTCGTCCGCCTGCTCAAGGACGGCGTGCGCGTCACGGGCGTCGAGTACGAGGTCGACGGCGCGCGCCACGAGGCGCTCGGCCCCGTCATCCTCGCGACCGGCGGCTACGCCGCGGACTTCACCGCGGACTCGCTGCTGAAGAAGTACCGCCCTGAGCTGTGGGACCTGCCGACGACGAACGGCGAGCACTGCACGGGCGACGGCCAGAAGCTCGCGATGGGCGTCGGCGCGAGCGGCATCGACCTCGAGAAGGTGCAGGTCCACCCGACGGGGCTCGTCGACCCCAACGAGCCGGACGCGAAGGTCAAGTTCCTCGCGGCCGAGGCGCTGCGCGGCGTCGGCGGCCTGCTGCTCGACAACGAGGGCAAGCGCTTCGTTGACGAGCTGCAGACGCGCGACTTTGTCACGGGCAAGATCTGGGAGAACGGCAAGGTCCGGCCCAGAGTCCATTCTCTCTCTTGTTTTCTTTGCTGACACCGCCCCCGCAGTACCCGATCCGGCTCGTGCTGAACGGCCAGGCGTCGAAGGAGATCGAGTGGCACTGCAAGCACTACGTCGGGCGCGGGCTCATGAAGCGCTTCGAGTCCGGCGCGGACCTCGCGAAGGAGATCGGCATCCCGCCCGCGGCGCTCGCGAAGGTCTTCGCGGACTACACCGCGGGCGCGCGCGCGCAGAAGGACGCGTTCGGGAAGAAGTTCTTCCAGAACAGCGACTTCAAGATGGACGACGTGTTCCACGTCGCGCTCATGACGCCCGTGCTGCACTACACGATGGGCGGGCTCGAGATCGACGCGGAGTCGCGCGTGCTCGCGGGCGCGACAGACCACGCGCCGATCCCCGGCCTCTTCGCCGCGGGCGAGGTCGCGGGCGGCGTGCACGGCGCGAACCGCCTCGGCGGCTCGTCGCTGCTCGGCTGCGTCGTGTTCGGCCGCGTCGCCGCGGACAGCGCCGCCGCGTACCTCATCCAGAGCGAGCTCGGCGACGCGGAGAAGGCAAAGGCCCGCCTTGGCGCGGTCGCGGGCCACCTCGGCGGCGGCGCCGCGCCGCTCGCGACGACGATCCGCATCTCGCCCGAGCAGGGCAAGGTCGACCTGTCGTTCTCGTGGGCCGGCCAGCCGGCGTCCTCATCTCCGCCTGCTGCTGCTGCTGCCTCTGCTAACCCCGCGTCCGCGCCGGGCCCTGCCGCCCCCGCAGCGGCGCCGACGGGCGCGGCGTCGCCCGCGGCGGCGCAGGAGAAGAAGGAGGAGAAGACGGAGGAGAAGAAGGCAGCGGGCGGGGAGTACACCGCCGCGGAGGTCGCGAAGCACAACAAGAAGGACGACATCTGGGTGATCGTCAACGGGGAGGTGCTCGACGTGACGAAGGTGCGTGGCTGCGAGGCTCCGACTCGTTTTGATTTGGGGTGCTGACTCTATGTTTTGGCGCGCAGTTCCTCCCGGACCACCCTGGCGGGGAGAAGGCGATCCTGCTGTACGCGGGGCGCGATGCGACGGAGGAGTTCAACATGCTGCACGACCCGAAGGTGCGTTCACTTGCTTCCCCCTCGTCGTTTGCGCGTGGCTAATGTGCTTCCGTCTGTGCGGTTTTAGGTCATCCCGCGATATGCCGCAGACGCAGTCATCGGTAAGTTCAAGCAATGAGCGTGTGCGTCTCGGCTTGGGCGCCGTGGCGCCAAAACGAACTAGTGGAACGAGGTGCTTTCAGAGTCTATCTCGCCTTTCGCAGACTTGCATGTCGCATAACTTGTATTATCTCGCCGTTGCTTTGTGGTCTTTTCTCTACTCTCATTATATAGGATTTTCCCGCTCTGTTGTTGTTTTCTGTCCCTGTCTCTGTCCCGCACACGCATGCAAAATCACATATGCAGTCACTTGCGGCCTGGGCACCGTGAAGCCAAAGAGTGAATGAAAGGGAAGCGGACGAAATGAAAGTTCTCGCTGTTTCTGGCCAATCCCATACATAAAAAATCGCGATGAGGACATCGTTTCCAAACCACGCAGCTGTTTGTCAAGTAATTTTGGCGAGATGAAGTCCAAAGGACATTGAAATTGCTCTGAAAGGAGCGTAGAAGGCGTGACTCGCGTCTTCACCGTGCGTGTCCGACGTCCATGTGCGACGTGCAGTCTTAGCCTCGAACGCCACAACCTATCTCTCCTTCTACCACTACTCCCCAGTACACCCCACCACAGCATGAGCTCGCTACCGCGCCCGTACATCGTCCCCGCGTCGCCCGCTCGCGAGCGCGAGCGCTCCCCGCTCCTCGGGCGGCGGCCCGCCGAAGACGCCGAGTGCGCACAGAGGGAGCGCGCGAGCAGACGGCGCCGCGCGGCCGCCGCGTGCGGCCTCGTCGTGCTCTTCGTCCTCGCGCTCGTCCTCACGCTCGGCCTGCTCGGCGGCGGCCTCCCCGACGACCCCGCCGCCGCGGCGCGGGAGATCCTGGCCCGCGCGCCTGTTATCGTGCGTCTTTCTTGTGGCCTCTGGTCCTGTTCTCGTTGAGACGGGATGGCTTACATGTGCGTTGGCGTGCACATGGCTAGGACGGACACATCGGTACGTGGATTATAAAGCTTGGACGTTCATCCTCCACCACTATGCGGCAGTGTTTACTGCCTGACACCTTCCACGATGCAACATGAATTATTCGAAGGGGACGAACTTGTAGAGCTGCACCATCTCTACAACGTCGTCCCTTCAGAAAGATTTATTTCGTCCGGTCGAGGGAGTTAGACGGAAAACATAGTCACGTGATAGCGATGGAGGAGGACGACCTTCTGCTCACTCCACCCGAGTCAAGATGCTAACAACCCTACTCACACAGACCTCCCTATCCTTGTGCGCGAGCTCTATGCGAACAACATCTCCGCATTCGATCTGCGCGAGCGCATGCCGGGGCACGTCGACATACCGCGCCTCCGCGAGGGCCGCGTCGGCGGCTTCTTCTGGTGCGTGTATCCTCCTAGCTGTTAGTACGGGAATGCTAGTTTGCTTATAATTTTGAATAGGTCGGCCTTCGTTGAGTGCAAGCCTGACAACAAGGACTTCACCAAGCCATCCTATCGCGTGCGGTGCGCGTCCCTCTGCTCCCCTTTCCCCCTTCCTCGATGCTTACTACAACTTTAGGGACACCCTCGAGCAGATCGATGTCGCCCGCTTATTGATCGATGAATACCCAGGAGTAAGCTCCTTTTCTCGTCGCGCAGTTCTCATTTCCGTCATTGAGTAAATATATTTATCTATTCAGACATTCAAGTTCGCACAGAGCGCAGCCGACATCCGCGCGGCCATCCGCGAGGGAAGGATCGCGAGTCTACTCGGAGTCGAGGGGTGCGTCTCGGCTTCTCCTCTCATCTCCCCTTTCTTTCTTACTGCATATTAATATTTTATTCGATTTGCGTGACCAGCGCCCACCAGCTCGGCAATTCGCTCGGCGTACTGCGCCAGTACCACGCGCTAGGCGTGCGCTATCTCACCCTAACGCACGGCTGCCACAACGCTTTCGCCGACTCGGGAGGCATTTTCGAGGCGCCGCCGCCGTTGCACGGCGGGCTCAGGTGTGCCGACTCTCCATCTGCCCGATTTCAAACTTCTGATTCCCTCCCAGCGCCCTAGGCCGTGTGCTCGTGCACGAGCTGAACAGGCTCGGCGTGCTTGCGGACCTCTCGCACGTGTCCGACGCGACCGCCGCGCAGGCGCTCGCCATATCTCATGCGAACGGCGCGCCCGTGCTGTGGAGCCACTCCTCCGCGCGCGCCGTGCATGACGTGTCGCGCAACGTGCCCGACGCGCTCCTCAAGCAGCTCGGCACGCCGGAGAAGTACCACACCGGGCGCGACGGGAAGGGCCGGAACAGGACCGACGGCGTCGTGATGGTCAACTTCGCCCCGTTCTTCGTCGCGCCCGACGGCGAGGCGACTCTCGAGCGCGTTGCGGACCACGTAGAGCACATTGGGAAGGTAGCGGGCAAGGAGCAGTGGGTGTCTTTGTGTTTCATTGCTTTGTTGATATCAAGCTGACCTGATGTGGACAGCGTCGGCTTGGGCAGCGACTTCGACGGCATCGGCAGCGTGCCCGAGGGCCTCGAGGACGTCTCCAAGTACCCCGCGCTCGTGCGTCCCGTCTACCTCTTTTCGGCACTCGCATCCCTTACTGATCTCTTACTGGTTTGTGCACACAGATCGCGGAGCTCCACGCGCGCGGCTGGTCGCGCCGCGAACTTGCGGGGCTCGCGGGCGGGAACCTCCTGCGTGTCTTCGAGGGCGCGGAGCGCGCTGCGCATGTGATGCAGCGTGCCGGTGCGCGCCCTGCGATGGAGATCTATGGGAAGCGGCCGGACTTACCGGTGTACAGGGAGGATCTGTAGGTGGTTTTTGTTTGATGTGTTGCCTGAGTTGGAGCGTGGTTTGCTGTAAATTAAAGTGTGATCTAGGTGATTATACATAGTATCTTTCTCTTGCTGGTCATCTTGCGGACATTTATCCATTTTTGTAGGTCGTAAAAGCTTGAGCAGCCTAGAAAATACAAAATGTGAATAGGAATTTCAAATCAAAAAATACTCGCTGCATTAGGGCAGATAACGAAGTTGACGTCTCATGTAGACAGAAAAGAAAGAAGCATCAAGATATGATAAACAGACGCGCGGATGAACAGGCCTGTTGTACAAAGAACACGGGCTGTGCGCGCTGGGTGCGGAGTCAACGCTCGACACCAAGTGGCGTGTAGGCGGGTTTGGCGAAGATGTGCGTGAGTCCGCTCGTCGCGAAGCTAAGTCGAAAACCGTGGGTAGACGTGCAGACTCTTCTTCACTGCACGCGTGTGCGATCCAAGTCTTAAAGCACAGGCGAGGAAGCGAGTTCAGCTTATCACAGGTATGTTCCCGGAAAGCGATGATTTTGTGTGCGCCGTTTCTCTGAATCCCACTTTTATTGGGAAAAATCAGCCCTTTCGCTGATTATGTATTCCTGGTAGGCAGCAAGGCATAGCGAACATCTAAAACATCTACTATTTTCTCTCCCTTTACCTCCGTCATGCTTCAGTTGACATACACGGCCCTCTCTACACCTTCATCAGGACGAACTTTTGTGCAGACTCGGGAGCTGCTGCTTTCTCAATCGCCTCCTCCAACACTTCCATGGTCACGTTGAGCCCAAGGATTCGGTTCGTTGTATTGAGCCATTTCGAAAACCAGTCCCCAGACTTCTCATAAAATCTCAAACCCCGGATATCTGTACTAACATTCGGATCCTTTATCTCGGTTTTATCGAACTTGACGGCGGAGTGGAGCGGAACTTTTGTACCATCGAACAGCTTGACTTCATCCCGCTTGGCATAAGCACTTCCTAGATTGTGTGTTCCGGGATTTCCAGGAACACACTCCGTGTAAGAGGTGCCGCCCTCCCCATGACTAATTGCTATCCACTGCCTTTTGGGTCCTTCCGGTTCGCCTGTGAGGGCAATGTAAAGAGAACGATCCGGCATGGTCATCTTGGCCACAGTTGTCAGCACCCGAACAGACATGCAGTGACAACAAAAAAACTCACTTTTCTTGGATACTTTTTGAGTTCTTGCTCAGGCTGTCGTGTTTCTTGTTGTTGTAAGTCTGCGTTCTGATGCTCTGGGATCCTCACATTGAGCAGGTTTATATAGGACTGCACAATAACATTGCAAGGAATCAAGTTTGCGCTAGGATGACCTTCGTTGCTCCTTGGAGGAACAAAAATGCGCCACTGGTGGTAACCATTGTGGATGAGTAGATACTTGGAGCATGTATTTAGGGCACTCGTTGTCGTGCCGCCAACAGTTGCTAAATTGCAAGCGCAAAGTAAAGTAAAAAATCATCAATACTAGAGAAGTGCAGCCCCGTTACCGGGCTGGATGGCCTTTCCATCCTCCTTGTGGCGGGAGCAAAATGCAACAGATGTAGAATAAGATTGATTGTATTGCCGCAAACTAGTAGAAGTGTGCAGATAACTTTGCATCCGGAAGAGAAGAAAGGAGATCCACCTGAATGATCATAGCAGATTTGACATTTTGCCTCGCATTGCAGTGCAATGGCGATGCATAGGCTTACAATGCATAACCCCATTTACTTGTCGTACCATCCTCTATACGATATTCAGGCAGGATTTGTTCTCAAGACCCTCAATTTTGTTGCAAAGTTGTCGGTAGATTGTCCATTGGGTTGCATGCCCGGTTTCCAAGGCTCCTGGCTTTGCACAGAGGTGACTCCCTCGAAACCACTGTATTCAATGTTCCATAGAAATTTATAGAATTTAGCAAAGGAAAGGGAAAGAGAAGGGTGAGCGATTGCTGTAGTACACTACTTGCGGATACAGAGAAAGACGGGACGGGTATCGGGGTCCGAGGCATGCGAAAAGGCAAGCTGAGCTGAGAGGTCGACTGTGTCTTCGCGTCCTCTGCTTCTTCCGCTCCGCCTCCCACTCTGTTATTCGTCAATACTCCAATCAAAGAAGGAAATGAGAAAGCTACGAGCAATACATTGTTCGGCCAACATACTTGAGGACGATTCTCATTTCCCCTGGAAGACAGGATAATATTCAGACGCAATTGCGGCGGTCTTGTCCCCGATATTGCTTGGTGTGTGCGGTCAAGGCCGCCGGGTGGAATTGTATGCAGGAATGGAGCAGAGGGTTGCCGGGCGAGCGTGGGATGCGTGTGTGTGTGTGTGAACGACGGCTGTAAATACTGATTAGTTAGTAAGTATATCATGAAATAACAGAAACAGTCAACTCACCTAATCCGCTCCATTTTCGCGAGCACGGAGAGCAAGGATGAGGACCCGTTCGCGGCGTGCACGCAATCTGCGCACCAATACCAAGGCTCCCTTGCTCCCGTTCGCCACCACCGTCGACAAGCGTATCCTCATCGACATCCCCCCATCCCCGCTCTCTCCAATAGCAGATGCGACAAACTGGGTGCGTGAGACTGCACATGCGGGCGAGGAAGTGTGTGCAAGAAAGAGCCGCGGATGTGCTGATCGCACAGGGAGATAGAGTTGATATAAAACGGTGTCAGCAGGCGCGTTCTGGCTTGCTGCTCTGCTAATTGTGTCTGCGTGCGGCCGGTTTGATCGTCAACTGAGAGCGCGTCTCGACGCGCCGTCATGAGCGCCGGGCAACTGACGCATGCTAGTTTTGGCCCGCAAAGTGCACAGCGAACTGCGAATGTGCAAGCGCATAGTGCAACGAGCAGTACGCGAGAATCTGCACCAGCATGTCAGTAAAAGATGCGAAAGAATAGAAAAAGAGGGGCATTGTACCGCCGCTGGCAGCCGTCTCAGCTATTACAAGTATCGTCCGATGCAATGCTGGCGCCGCGACAAGCCTGCCGCCCAGCGCTCGTACTTGCACTCCACTGCGATGCGTACAGATCCCTTGCGCTTATGTACGTGCATCATGACCGCTCCTCTCGCCAGCGCACGGTCCCCCGCATCCTATGGTGTAAGCGTGGCATGCCGCACATGTCCACTGTTTCGTCGAGCCTTCAATGAGCCCTCCATCTCCTCCGGCGCGAAGGGCCAACGCTCGACGCCGGCGGGTGGGAGTAGACTCAGTAGAGCGTGGCGGGGATCGGTGCTCATTCTACTTCCGCTTTTGGCCTCTGCCTGATGCGCCATATTCCAAAACTTCCCTCATACAATTCTACATATCTGACGCGGCCATTTTCTGGTCGTGGGCTACAACGGTGCGTAAATCATCTATTCTACAGAATCGAAATACATGTACGGTCCACTTCAGAGCGTGGAGCGTGGATTGCTTACGTAGTATGCGAGCGGCGGCGCATCGACGGTGATCGTAAGAAACTCAGTCACCGAGTTGTACATGCTCAGCGTCTGATCGTCCTCTCATTGCGGCTTGAAATGTATACAAATTTCACATCGAAATAATTGCACGCTCTCTTAGTAATAATAGCGATATGATTGCCGACGAGCCCAACTCTCATTTCATCGCGTGGGCGTTTATCGAGTCGTCGCTGCTTATTGGCACAAACGTATGTGCCCGCTACTGCTAGATTTTACACATCACAACGGAAACTGATTATAATCACTCTTGGACCTGCCGCTGTCCGCCACCAAAGACTCTGACTGGTGACTGGACGTCCTGAAGAATGAGGAAAGCATCGCCATTAACCAGGATCAGGTCGTCGGGACCCGTTCTTCTGGGGAATGATTGCGGACTGGACGAGCGACTCGATAGACCCTGCTAGATGCTGGAGCAGACAGGCGCAGAGCGGCACCGTGGTATGCTGGTGCGTTTACTATTAATTTCTTGGCTATTTATTACTTGAAAGGGCGCTGACGCGGCCTTTTATCATCATAGCTGAAACGCTTAATCAATCCACGGATACAATTTCTCAACCTCAAGGAGTCTCCATGAATCCGCGCAGAGAAGCAATACCTTGTCGCGCAGGCTGTTTTTTCATGTAGACCATTCGCGGAAGACTTGTTCACTCTGGACGAATAACAGAGTAGGAGGCGGTGCGGAACAAGCAGAGGACACTGAAAAAGAGGATGCTGGCGGAGACACAGTCTACCTCTCAGCTCAGCTTGCCTTTTCGCATGCCTCGGAGCCCGATACCCGTCCTGTCTTTCTCTGTATCCGCAAGTAGTGTACTACAGCAATCGCTCACCCTTCTCTTTCCCTTTCCTTTGCTAAATTCTATAAATTTCTATGGAACATTGAATACAGTGGTTTCGAGGGAGTCACCTCTGTGCAAAGCCAGGAGCCTTGGAAACCGGGCATGCAACCCAATGGACAATCTAACGACAACTTTGCAACAAAATTGAGGGTCTTGAGAACAAATCCTGGCTGAATATCGTATAGAAAATGGTACACAAGTAAATGGGGTTATGCATTGTACAATGTAAACCTATGCATCGCCATTGCACTGCAGTGCGAGGCAAAATGTCAAATCTGCTATGATCATTCAGGTGGATCTCCTTTCTTCTCTTCCGGATGCAAAGTTATCTGCACACTTTTACTGTTTTGCGACAAAACATCCAAAGTTATTATCCATCTGTTGCATTTTGCTCCCGCCACAAGGAGGATGGAAAGGCCATCCAGCCCGGTAACGGGGTTGCACTTCTCTAGTACTGATGTTTTTGTACTTTACTTTGCGCTTGCAATTTAGCAACTGTTGGCGGCACGACAACGAGTGCCCTGGATACATGCTCCAAGTATCTACTCATCCGCAATGGTTACCACAAGTGGTGCATTTTCATTCCTCCAAGGAGCAACAAAGGTCATCCTAGCGCAAACTTGACTCCTTGCAATGTTATTGTGCAGCCCTATATAAACCTGCTCAATGTGAGTATCCCAGAGCATCAGAACGCAGACTTACAAGTTACAACAACAACAAATACAACACCATGCATTTCAAAGAAGTGAGTTCTTTTGTTCACACTGCACTTTTTTATAGGTGCTTACGGCCAATATGTCGATGTCTATGAACTTTGAAGTCATCCTTGAAGGAGTTCGACAATTTTTCTGTTTACCTTGTCTTCACGGGCAAGAAAGAAGAAACCAAAATAATGTCAATAATTACTACTTGCGAACCTTGTTATCCTCTTTTCATATCGGACACTCTCGCTGCTCGGCAGACTACCATTAGAAGCATGGAATCAAATGAATTCATACTGTCCACTGGTACAACAGCTCGTTTCCACTCTGCCATCAAGTTCAGAAAATGCAAGGAAGTGAACCGGATGGATATCATGTCTTTTAATATCGACATCATGGAAGACATTGGAAAGTCTGAGGAGTGGTATGCAGCATGGCTCAAGAAGGTTAACACATTTCTTGGGCGCAATGTGAGCGTGAAAGAGTTGGAGGAGGCAATCAAGCGTGCCAGCGCTGACGAGCCTGCAGAAGTTATCCTCGAGCTTTAGGTTTTGGTGCAGGTGTAGACAGGACCGTGTATGTCAACTGAAGCATGATGGAGAGAAAGGGGGGGGGGGGGGGGGGGAAATAGTAGACATTGTAGATGTTAGCTATGCCTTGCTACCTACCAAGAATACATGATCAGCGAAAGGGCTGAGGTTTCCCAATAAAATAAGATAAAGTGGGATTCAGAGAGAGGACACGCGGAATTGCCGCTTTCCGCGAACATGCATGTGACAAGCTGAATATTTGCTTCCTCACCTCTGCTTTATGGCCACCTGTGGTTTTCCACATAGCTTCGCGACGAATGGACTCACGCACATCTTCGCCAACCCAGCCTGCACGCCACTGCGGGCTTGGTGTCGAGCTTGGACTCCGCACCCAGCGCGCACAGCCCGTGTTCTTTGTACAACAGGCCTGTTCATCCGCGCGTCTGTTTATCATATCTTGATGCTTCTTTCTTTTCTGTCTACATGAGACGTCAACTTCGTTATCTGCCCTAATGCAGCGAGTATTTTTTGATTTGAAATTCCTATTCACATTTTGTATTTTCTAGGCTGCTCAAGCTTTTACGACCTACAAAAATGGATAAATGTCCGCAAGATGACCAGCAAGAGAAAGATACTATGTATAATCACCTAGATCACACTTTAATTTACAGCAAACCACGCTCCAACTCAGGCAACACATCAAACAAAAATCACCTACAGATCCTCCCTGTACACCGGTAAGTCCGGCCGCTTCCCATAGATCTCCATCGCAGGGCGCGCACCGGCACGCTGCATCACATGCGCAGCGCGCTCCGCGCCCTCGAAGACACGCAGGAGGTTCCCACCTGCGAGCCCTGCAAGTTCGCGGTGCGACCAGCCGCGCGCGTGGAGCTCCGCGATCTGTGTGCACAAACCAGTAAGAGATCAGTAAGGGATGTGAGTGCCGAAAAGAGGCAGACGGGACGCACGAGCGCGGGGTACTTGGAGACGTCCTCGAGGCCCTCGGGCACGCTGCCGATGCCGTCGAAGTCGCTGCCCAAGCCGACGCTGTCCACATCAGGTCAGCCTGATACCAACAAAGCAGTGAGAGACAAAAACACCCACTGCTCCTTGCCCGCTACCTTCCCAATGTGCTCTACGTGGTCCGCAACGCGCTCGAGAGTCGCCTCGCCGTCGGGCGCGACGAAGAACGGGGCGAAGTTGACCATCACGACGCCGTCGGTCCTGTTCCGGCCCTTCCCGTCGCGCCCGGTGTGGTACTTCTCCGGCGCGCCGAGCTGCTTGAGGAGCGCGTCGGGCACGTTGCGCGACACGCTGTGAACGGCGCGCGCGGAGGAGTGGCTCCACAGCACGGGCGCGCCGTTCGCGTGCGCGATGGCGAGCGCCTGCGCGGCGGTCGCGTCGGAGACGTGCGAGAGGTCCGCAAGTACACCCAGCCTGTTCAGCTCGTGCACGAGCACGCGGTACTGGCGCAGCACGCCAATGGAGTTTCCGAGCTGGTGTGCGCTGGCCCCGCGCAGTTCATCAAAACAATGATAATCAGTAAGGAAAGGAAAGGAGGGATAAGATAGGAGAGACACACCCCTCGAGGCCGATTAATCGTGAGATAGTGCAAGAACACCTAACTAGAGGTGCTCATACAATCTACATATCTAACACGGACATAATCTAGTCATGGGCTACAACAGTGCGTAAATCCTCTATTGGTCCGTGGAGAGCGTGGATTGCTTGACCTAGACATCGTGGGAAACTCACTCACCGAAACTGTACATCTGATCGTCCTCTCATACAGCACGCTCTCTTAGTAATAATAGCGATATGATTGTCGACGAGCCCAACTCTCATTTCACCGCGTGGGCGTTTATCGAGTCGTCGCTGCTTATTGGCACAAACGTATGTGCCCGCTACTGCTAGATTTTACACATCACAACGGAAACTGATTATAATCACTCTTGGACCTGCCGCTGTCCGCCACCAAAGACTCTGACTGGTGACTGGACGTCCTGAAGAATGAGGAAAGCATCGCCATTAACCAGGATCAGGTCGTCGGGACCCGTTCTTCTGGGGAATGATTGCGGACTGGACGAGCGACTCGATAGACCCTGCTAGATGCTGGAGCAGACAGGCGCAGAGCGGCACCGTGGTATGCTGGTGCGTTCATTATTAATTTCTTGGCTATTTATTACTTGAAAGGGCGCTGACACGACCTTTTATCATCATAGCTGAAACGCTTAATCAGTCCACGGATACGTTTCTCAACCTCAAGGAGTCTCCATGAATCCGCGCAGGGAAGCAATACTTTTTTGGCGCAGGCTATTCTCTCAGGTAGACCTTTCGTGGAAAACTTGTTTACTCTGGAGTTATCTAGGATCATGAGACGCATGCGGACAACGGCACGACAGTGTGGAACTTTACTGCGCCGGCAGTCCAAAAGCACGGTGTCGCTGCGCAGCTTCGGGATGCGGGCGACCAGCCGGTGGACCTGGAGCCCAAATGCGCGGTCTAGTTGCAGTGCACGGATCAGAACGGCTCGGCCGTCAACGGGTGATGCGCCTCGTCTGGTTTGAGACTGCTTCAAGAAGAAAAATCAGCGGGATGCGTAGCTGAGCTTGCAGTTGCGGCCCAAATGTTTTCTAAATCTGCGAGGCGGTGCTTTGCCGGACCTCGCTTTGCTACGCGCTCACAGATTTATATTGGTTGAATGTCTTGCAAAGTCGGCTGCTCCGCGCCGTCAGGCCAGGGAATCGTACTCTCCTGCCTCAAATCGCGTTCTGAGAAGGTGCAGCGTCTTCGGAATACCTTCGTGAACGTTGCAGTCGGAGATGTACAAGTCATCCAGCTTGTTGCCTTGCCACACAAGCCCGGAGAGACAGAACTCCCTGAAGAAGCGCTTTGCATCGAAACCAGCACAGCGCACAAGCCCAAGAGTTCTGAGCGACCATGGATTATGCTGTGCTTCCTCGACGCGGAGATGGCGCCCAACGAGAAACTCACTCACCAGGAGCTCGTCTATGGTACATTCTTGGAGCCACAGGCGCTCTATGCCGTTGCAGCACGCCAAACATGCGAGGATGTCTATGTCGGCACAGCGAAGCTTATAGAGGTCGAGTGAGCGGAGCGGCGGCGCGGAACGCGCGAGGAAATTCAGGAGATGGTCCCATCGGCCGCCAAACGTGAAGTCCGCCGGCGCAAGAACACCATTGAGCTCGAGACACTCCAGGTTCGGCGCGTGCAGGCAGTCGAGCACGGGCGCAGGGCTTCCCGCATCTTTCCACGACAGACAGAGCGTCTTCAGGTTGGTGAGCGTATGTGTCGCATGCGTGTCGTCAGATGTATACTCTATCCGGAGAGCCACATGCCGCAGGTTGCCGTAGAACCTCATCATGCCGAGGCACTCGTCCGTAGTCATGCCAATGCGGTTTTCGTGGTCGCGAAGATCGAGGTGCACGAGGTACGGCGCGAAGTCCTTGTGGCCCTCCATGCCGAGAGAGAAACATGGCTTCGTCAAAATACGCAGCTGGAGCGTACTCCGGGCGTATTTCCCGATCTCATCCCTGGACCAGTAGTATTCTTCAACTAGGTGGGGGAACTTGACGCTGACGGATGGCTGCACGGTCACGGTGAGCGGTATCGTGTCCGTCGACAGGAGCGACGGCTTCGCCTGCGCAGCGAGAGCAGTCAACTCCTTGACAGTCGGGAGGACGGAGTCCGGCTTCTTATACGACGCGAACTGCGAAAGGTCGAGGTCGATGACCAGCGGGCAACTTTTCGAGTTGGAGATCCACAGCTTCGTCAGCGCCACGGGAGACGCGATGGACTGCCGCGGCGCTCTGAGGCTTGCGTACGTCCAGATTTTGGGCGTGGTGAAGGCGACTTCACGCCATAGGCGGCAGACATGGCTGAGAATCAAAGCGGACATCGGCTCCGTCGAAAAGCGGTCGTTAAATGTCGGGCAGACCCAGTAGAATATTTCACCCAAGATCTCTTTGGGAAGACTTGAGAGTATCTCACCCATGGAACGTACGGATGGAGTCCTTGTAGAACTTGTAGAACATGACATGGCTGCATCTTCGCTTTTTTGTTCAGCTGCTTTTTGAAAAATTGCCAGTGTTCTTTTATGGCCGCCTGACTCGCGATTCATGCAAAACCAGTGAAGTAAGGAGCGTGTTGTTTCTGAAATAGGATGATGAGGGGGTTGTATGAAACTCGTATAGGCTGTATGGAATGAATGAATGAGTGTGAGAAGCTAAGAGGGAGGGTAACAACAGGAGAGTTGTTTCCGGAGTATTGAGAACGCTGTTTTTTTATACGCATAACAGTGATGGTGCATTGCAATAACGCTAAAAATATTATTATCTGATATTGCCTTCTAAAAAGCAAAGGTGAGCGGTTCGGAGCAAAGACATGTGTAAACAGCGACGGATTTCGAGAGAAGCAAAGATACCTGAGGCCACATACACACGTCCCGTGACTCCCGTCACGAGATTTATTCTTGATTTATAATATCCTTTTTTATAATGAGGGGAGGCAATCCCTGCCAAAAGAGTGTGCACGCTTTGTAATCTGACAAATGATCGGCACTTGCCAATTTAAGAAATTCCGGTGGCAAAGACCTACAGATGGTCAACTTGACGCAATTCAGCCACTCCTTGCTGACTTTTATTTTTTTAAAGCCATAAAACTGTTTTATAAGGTTATAAATACAATATGCACTTGATGTATTGTAGGTTTTTTCTGAGGAAAGATTTATAGCAAAGAAAACAGCAGGAGGTGAGTGCATTTTCGGCTGGCACGTGACCACGGCGCACAGGAATGCCCGCACATACATGCAAACGTGCAGAACGATTTTTTGAGCTCAATTCTTCTCCGTTTTGCGAGATTTAAGCTGGTAAATGCTCGGGTGGTATGGGGCTGGGAGGTCTACAAGCTCGATTTTTTAATCTGTTCTTCAAGGTTTCAGAACAGCCATGCAAGACTGCTGTTCTGATGCTTTGACGGAGAAATTAAAAAATCGAGCTTGTAGACCTCCCAGCCCCATACAACCCGAGCATTTACCAGCTTAAATCTCGCAAAACGGAGAAGAATTGAGCTCAAAAAATCGTTCTGTAACTTTTCTTTCACTCATGAGCCGCAAAATTTCCGTTTTTGGTAGACATGTAAGCAGCTACAAATGCACACTCTTTTGGCAGGCGTTGCCTCCCCTCATTTATAATAAAGTGAAAAGCTAGGCACGTGACGTTTATTTATGAATGATGTAATAAAATATAATAAGAGTGCAGAAATTAGAAATATAAAAGCCCATAAAAGGCAGTACTTCGTTCACTTTGCTGCCACATAAGATATCGATGGCATAAATAACAGGAGGATCTTCTGCAGTTGCCACATCAACTCACTGGTTTGTACTCTCACCTAGTCGACATTTCCTCTGCATTCACTAGCTGATTTTTCCATATGTTTTGTACAGACTTAAACTCGCTTCCTGGAGGGCGCCACACTCGTTTATTTGAAATCTCCTACGCTCTTTTTTGTAAGTGACCATTTATAAAGTTGCATGCTCTTTTCTTTTTTTAAAGAACCTCCGCAGTGCAAATTGCATGTTCCAGCCTAAATGGCAATTCAACGCGCACAAAGATGCTTCAAATTCAACAAACAGCCAAACCAGCGGAGATGTGGAAAGAGGCACACCTTTTAATCGGGACTCTGACAGCAGCAAACTTGGTCAGCTCATCGGAAGCCTTCCTCATGAGCTCCTAGCAGAGGTATTCTCATGGTGTTGCCCTACATATGAGAATCGAAACTTCCGAGTGCCTCCATACTCCGTGCTGGATCTAAGTCATGTCTGCTCGTACTGGCGTGAAGTAGCCTTACACTCTCCGCATCTCTGGACGCACTTGAGACTGACCGTTGATTCGTATTATATTGGCTGTCTAGACAAGCCTTCTCAGCTGCTCAAGCTTTGGCTCTCTCATGCTCAGAATTGTCCGCTTGTTGTCGACATTGACTTCCACGAACATCCTCGCCTTCAATCACCTGAAAACATTCTTCGCTCCGTAAAAAGCTTCATCAGTACGGCAGTTGAGAACAAGGCATCGATTGATTCAGAAAATATGGAACTAAGGGCTGCTCTTGTCACAACTGCATCGCGAGGTGTCAGGTTTCACCGTATTTCTGAGAAATACTCCTGGGCGAATCCATCTGCCCGTTCCGACCGTCCATTTCCAGGCTCTGTGCAGATTCATATCAACAAATATGCAAATATTGTTTACGGCTTAGAAGGTCATTCCGACCTCGGACCATACCTCACACATCTTGATTTGCGCGACGCCTACAATCATGTCCTCTTTTCAGTCGAAGAGTGCCAGATCGTACTCTCGAATTTTCCACGCCTTGAGCACTGCGCGATGAGACTGGGCCGCTCCGCGGGTGCGGATGTCGAAACAATTAATACGCTCTATAGTCTGCGTACGCTCTTTCTCGTGTGGCAAGGCGTTGTGGATATTGGACCTCTGCTCGACTCGATCATTGCACCCGCATTACAACAACTTGAGCTTGACGGACTGCTCCCCGCTCCCAATTTCCCAGTGGAGCGTACTTGGGACTACCTTCTACAATTCCTCCGCCGCTCTACCCCGCCGCTCCGCATCATTGCACTCAACAATATGGACTGCCATAGTCTCGATTTACTCGGTTTTCTTGCGGTGTGCAGGGGCGTTAAGCATATGACCCTTGAGAATTGCTCCCTTGGTGAAGAAATCATACAACCGTTCCTCGAGGGACGGTACACTCATCATGCGCAAGCACTGCATGCACTGATGGGACTTGAGTTCCTTGCCCTTGTTTCTTGTGATATATTCGACTTTGTGAATTTACTGAGGTCTGTCAGTATGAATGTCTTGCTGTTCGAGAAGACGCGGCTGGAAACTCTCTACATTTTCGACTGCGGATATATTCCCCAGGATATTATGACTGCTCTGGAAGAATTGCCTTTAAAGAAGTTCGGAGCTAGCTTTGTGCAACAAGCTACCGAATAGTAATTACTTCGTCTCATCATGCGTAGACAACTCGTCAAGTATTATCTATGGATGCCAATCTAAATGCTCAGATACAAAGTAAACTGATGTTTACATTGACAAAATCCTATGTCGATGACACAGATTTAAAGATAACTTCTAACTCGTGTCACGTATCGTCTTTATTGTCCGCTTACAAGAAAGAAAGAAGAAAAAATAAAGGATACGCAATTATAGAGCATAATGTATTCCGTCCCCACTTGTCGAAGACGATCACACAGAAGTAGATATTTATACGGTATGTTATCGGTCGCTGTAGCGTGGCTCCTCATAATCATGTGAACCGTCAAACATTATTTTCGAAGACGGCATATCGAGCGGGACAGGACGGTAACTTGGGTTAACGCTGCGTGCGGCGGCTTGAGATGAGTGCCTGCGAAGCATTATGCCGATGACGAGCACTGCGAGTAGCAGCACAAGCGTGCCGCCCAGAAACCCGAGTGCTACCGGTGCATAGGTGTCCAAAAGTATGTTCAGCTTATCGTACCAAGAGCCAGATTCTGTGCCATCCGGGCTGAGTGTGTCGAGGCCCTGTGCGTTCTTAGAGTCAGACCCGGACGCAGAGCCATACGCAGTCGCGGATGACGTAATGATGTTACCGAACGGATCCATATAACCTGAGCCGTTCTGGTGCACGGCGAGCTGCCGGAACGCATCAAACGACTTCTCCGTATGCGGGTTTGCATTGATTGAGAAGATCATGCCGAAGCCGCAGTGGCTGAAGTTTGCGGTCCGCTGGCGACAGTAGCCCCATATCGGCTTCGTGTCGTTTACGACAATGGTGAAGTTCGGGAAGTTCATGGAGTTCGGGGCGACACCATGAAGCCAGAATCGAATCCGTGGACCAGCGGGTTAGAAGAGTCGGCGATTTCGTGGCATGGCGGATCGAACGATGTTTGGGTGACTGTGTGGTTTTTTTGCCTGAACGAGAAGAATACCTGGAAAACGTGGTATGAGCTTTGTCACGATTATACATGTATATTGTCACTTACTTTATCGCCCACGTTGGCAGTGATGTTCGGCGGACTGTAGGTGAAGCCGGCATTCCCGCCGGCAACGATCGTATGAGTAGCTGGGTACGCAGCGCTCGTCGACGCGGGCGCGCCGGACCAAGATGCCGAGGTTGAGGTGGCGACAAAGACGAGGATGAGGTTGAACTAGTGTTCTGTACGGTGGACGCCTTTGCGTTGGCGAGGAAGGTGGAGAATGTGTTATTTTCGGACGTGGCCGCATTTATTGCGAATATCATGCCGGGCTGGCAGTGTGATGCGTTCGGCGGATTGAACTGTGCAGTAGCCTCAGATTGGCTTCGTGTCGTTCACGGTGATTTCGAAGGTCGGAAAATTCGAGTCGGGTGCAGGAACGGGTATACTATAATGTTGTCGGCAAGAAATAATCTAAATTCATATTTAGAGCAGGAAGACGCACAAGCCAGAGTCGAAGCCAATGGGCTCGCCGTAGGATTTGCCTAATTTTGAGCACGGCTCCGACAAGGACGATTGGGTTACACTGCGCTATTTGAGCGAACTCGAACACAGTCAGTCCGAGAGGCCCGAGCTTAAGCTAAGGCATAATATGTTCGGGCTTGCCGGCGATTAAGAGCGACATTGCCACACCGAACTCTTGACGCTCACCGCTTCGACGCAATTTCAACGCATGAGACCGTTGAAGGGAGAAGTTTACCACTCCTTGGATGTTAAGGTGAGTAGATACGTATAAGGTCTCCTGTGTTATAGACAACATCTCCACAGAAGTTTGCAAAAAATGTCGAAAAAAACAAGCATACCACGACCTCTTGAGACCAGCTCCGACAGAGCAAGAAATACACCAGCGAGTCAGATCCAGTAGTTATGTACGGGTTTCAAGACTCCTCAGTTATATGAACCTGTGAATTTATACGCTCGCGTGCATGGGATGACACGGATCACGGCCTGATTTACGGTATAGGTCAACAAAATTTAACCTCAGATATCGGAGTCAAGCTCTCGACCGCATGGAGGACTTGAAGCTTGTAGCTTGAAGATCAGTGCGGATTATGGTCATGGCGAAATGAAGAGCAAGTGTGCAGCTATGAGTCTTTTGTCGTCTGAACAGATGGCGATGTCCCTTTTCCCAAGAAGAGGTCCAATAGAATCAATAGCACAGTTTCTTGGAGTCTGAGGCAGAGAAGGTTTCAAAAAGATAGAAATGAGTGGAAGTACGAAATCTAGAGGCTGAAGAGATGTACATGTCATGCGTGACAGTTTGTGACATGAGTAACCCGCGGACTTCCTCGACACATGTACAGCAGTGACGAAGGCATAGCTGAAATTGTAGTCGACATCCTAATAGCGGGACAGAACATCTTACGGGTTACCTGAATCGAGAAACCGGGCATCTTCTGATATGAACGGTGAGCAGTTTGTCAACCAGCCATCCTGTCAACGCTGACGGCAATCGCCCCATTACAGGCCTGGTCGCATACGACGACGATTCGACGAGCGAGTCTGAAGACAAAAATGCCGCCTCCTTGTCGAGACATCAGCTACGGAACAGCACAGTCAATGTGAGAGTCATTATCGCCAGCGTTATCTCCGCCCGTTTCCCTCTTTCTGGGACTTTCTTTCCGTCTGCGCCAGGACCACAAGTTTGACCAAGCTGCTCACGCTTCAGCAGAACGTACGTCTGAACATAATTCCGTTTTCTGCATGGAAACCTAATTTGAGATGTCTCATCAGGTTTGACGCCGAGTTCATCATCAACTCGCACAAATCAGCAGCTCGCCGGAGCTGTCGTACGCAAACCCCCGAACCGCAAATTGAACACCCGGCGGCACTCGCCATTGACCGAGGCCTCCATCGCAAAGGACGCGGGTAGCACAATTGCGATCGGTGCATCGAACACAGCCGCCACCTCTTTTTCTGTCCAAGCTTCCTCGTGTGGAACGACGCCGCCAAGAAGCCACAGCCCGGAGCAGAGGAGCGAGCAAGATGAGTTAACGAGGATACGCGCACTACTACGTCCGCCGTCGATTCCCGATATGCTGGACTGGGGCATTCCGCCGGAGCCGGATGAGGAATGCGATCCTGAGCTTGAGGTGCGTCGTCGGTCGTCGGTCTTAGTTTGCATGACAGAGACCGAGACCGCCCATTGCGCAGGCCAAGCTCGCAAAATTTCATGAGCTCAAGTGCGATCCTGACTCTCCACGTCACTTCAACGACTCGCTTATGGCGAACCGCGCGTTCCGTAACCCCCACCTTTACGCGAAGCTCGTTGAGTTTGTCGATGTCAACGAACGCGCGACAAATTTCCCTGAGGAAATATGGAACCCGACGGACGTGAAGGAGGAGTGGTATGCAGAGCACATCGGTTCGTCGCATCTTTGTTTACTCAAAGGTAGTGCTGATGCTTCGGCCTTTCCTTTACATTTCTACTTGTTGCCATTGGCCTGTGGGCGTCTATATACACGCCAATACTATATAGCCGAACAGCAGAAGAAGCGCGAGGAAAAGCAAGCGGTCGCCCAAACAGCAGGGAAGCGTGCGCGCATTGATTTCACCTCATCCGCAACCTCAAGGAATGCTGTCGTGGCGTCGTCTTCATCTCTCGCAAGAGGTGCTGGAGCAGCTGCGAATAAATATCTTTCTGCTGGGGGTGATGCAAACAGGAGAAGTCGCTTCGCACCATATCCAAACACTAACGGAAAATCAGGAGCCCGGTGGGGCTGATGCGAAGGGTCAAGCTTTGCTTTCGTTCTATTCGATGGGCTTTCTTGTTTGTTTGCTGTGCTTTCATACTTTCATAGTCTTATCTTGGTCTTAATCTGATAAACGTGCTTACTATGCAGATTCTTTAAAAGGCGTATATCATATTGGTGTTGTGTGCTCTGTGCGAACAAGCTCACCGAAAACTTTGCCATGTGAAATGACTTCACTGAAGATTGTTAGAATTTCGAAATCATTGAGGTGGTTTAGGGAAACATCGCCTCGCCAACTCAGGATCGCAGGATCTTCCCTGGGTACCTGTATGATATGCACCATGTGCATACTGCACTGGCTTGCAATTTGTTAGAATCGCCATCAACATCGACATCTCATCTGCTGCTGTGCAAAGGGATTAGCTTCCTCCCACAATGAAACTTCCTGACACCTGCTCTGTCCTATTTCTGCTCAGCCCACATTGTCTCCTTGGCCACCCGCGACCGAGCTTCTGGGATGTAGGCTAATGCAGAACAGCATTGGATATGGTGGATTTTGTCTAAGCATCAACTTCTGGCTTCGCTAGTCTATGAGCGTCTTGCTCTGAGACTAACCCAGCGATAGCTTCGTTTCTGCGTGTCTTGATAGGAGAAGGTTCCGTTGGTTCTCGCTAAGTTAGCTCACATGGTCTGTTTCAGATCTGCCACCGTTGCTTCGGGGTTTCGATCGACTGTCGATGTGGTCGACCATGCTGTGTCTCTGGTTTGTATTGCTCGAGGACATTTGTACTATGCTACGTTTATGTGCATATGTCACCGCGTGGAGGGCTCATCTTCAGGCGCTCTGACTCAATGGCGACATGCGTGTCTCAGTATTACCATTAAACTAAGGAATGAGTGGGCACCTCGCCTCGAGATCGGATCGCACGTATCTGGCTGAGCTGGCAATTAGGCTTGGATTCACGGACTCGCTTACGAAAGACAAGGTTCATCGCCAATGAGATACTGCTTGTGGGAGAAAAGGACACAGCTCGTCTACGTCTGCGTCTGAGTTGGAGGCAGGATGCGCATGATGAGAATTGACCGCGATCGTTCTCCGTCTCCAGATCTGCACATGGCGAGCCGCGTGGCGCTGGTGCTCGGCAGTTATGCGATGAGCGCACTGGACGACGGGCACTACGATCATGTGCTGTTTACAACTTCGACTTGACCGCATTTTATCAAGAAAACGCAGTAATTTACTGGTTATTTATTATCTATTAGGCTTCAGGCGTCGTCTCATTAAAATCCACGACCTCGCTTTAATAGCTGTCCATCATTTGCGAACACGAAAATACACTTCTGGGCGGAGCAGCGTTTCCGCGGTCATACATTAATTATGCCAGCACTCGGTAACTGGGGTTAACAAACCCGAGAACTTTCTCGAGCCACACGATGAGCAAATATTCATTCGCGAGAGGCAGGGTGCGGACGTCGGCAGCGATCGCCTTGTATCGCGCATAAGTCAGCGGCATGTCGTTGATCTTGAACGCAGCGTGGAGCCGGAATTTCTGTTCGCTATGCGGCAAGCTCATGTTCGTCCTGACGGTCCCGTCTGCAAAACATGAATTTATATGTGGGGTGCCCACATATTAGGGGGGGGGGAGGGGGGAGGGGGGAGGGGGGGAGCGAAGCATGTGTGACTAAGGCTTATTCTGAGCTCTTTCATTTTAAATTTCTATTTCCATTGATTTAATATTTTCAGTGTGATGTAACTGGAAGAATGGTTTAAAATGTCAGCATTTGCATGCTTCAGTAAGCAGAGAGGCCCGAGACGCAGCCAGAGCAAATCCTTATGTAAGGGTCACACAGGCCTATGTCACGTGATTCACTTTAGGGAGGCCGGTAACCGGGTAAGCTTACATTTTTTTCTCACTAGACCTTATTTAATTTTGTAAGCGGAGTGAAAGATTTATTTGCTAAAATCAGGAATTGAAGTGTGGAAGGAGGAAAGGAAGAGGAGAGAGATAGAGAGCATACATGCAGCTGCTCGCAGCATTATAACCAGTTCTCACGGGGAGGTGCAACTGGTCACGTGGTAATTCACTCCCCAGATATTTATTATTATATTTTTTTTGTAAGAAAGAGTGCTATATTTGCTGCGCTCAGGAGTTCAGGTTTATTACGGAGGGCGGAAGAGAAAGAAAGAGAAAGAGAAGGGAGATAGCCTGCATGCTACGAGAGGCATGCCCCATTATAATGGGTAGTTCTCACGGCTACACAGCATTTGGCGCATACTCACGTGATGCGTTTTTGGGAGCCCTATGCGTGTCAAACTCAAACAGTGGTTGGACGGGCTCGTACTCGTATTCGTAGAAGCGGCCTTGGTCCCTGTCTCTGTACGTGAGCAGGATGCCCATCCCCTTGGGACTCTGCGCCACACCATCCGTGAAGACACACACGCTCGAGGTGTTGCGATTCTTCGGGTTGTTTGAGCTAAAAGACGGTTCCGGGCGCTGCACGGTTCCCGTAGCCGCCAGCTTCTTCTGCCATTGCACCGATGCGAGCATCAACGAACCCGAGGCATTTCGCGAACCACGTATAGGGCTCCGCAAAATCGCTATTTGACATCGAGGACATGCTGTCGGAGATCGCGTGAAATAGTCTCGTGGTCAGCGGCGCGGTGTTGATCTTGAAGGTGGAGTGGAGTCGGACGTATGGGTTAGCTCGCAGCACGCTCACGTCTATCTCATCTACAGCCCTTCTTACCGGCCCGCTCCAGTACTGAGCGATGTTTCTGTCTGACCAGTCTTCTGGCACGGGGCGACACTCGAAGAAAAAGCCCGCGTCCCTGTCCCTATACGTGAGCAGCATCCCCATTCCATTGGAAATTTGCGCTCTATCGCCCGTGAAGACAATGTAGGCGCACCCGCGCTCGAGGCGATCTTGGGATTGTACTTGCATAGTAGTGAAGTACAGAAATCTCATAATGTTTCAAGTCTTCCTGTTCGGATGCCCCGAAATCCTGGGCGCGCTTACGTTTATTATCATTTCGCGATAACATTGCAGAAAACTGCATTTGTGCCGCGTGCAAAATGCATTATGTCGCTCACCCTTCCATTTCCCATTCAGCCAGCGTGTCTCGAGTGTTTCTCGAACGGAAGCAGGCCACGATCGTCTCTCAACACATTATAGCAATTCCGATTCTCTTGCACTGTCCCCAATCCCCTTCGCACTGCACGGTTCCTAATTCTTCTTGCTCTTCTTCTCTTTCTCATTCACACGTACATTTTACGCCCGGGACACATCGCCTGTACGACTATCGTTATCTATATCTACTCACTCTTTCTAGTCTCTCAGGATGCGGAACTGGAGTCCCGGACCTCGGGCGCACCTGTGTCAACCTGAGCTCAGCTCGCCTTCGGCTCAAACAGCTTTTCTACCTTTCCTTCTGTCTCCTACCGCACGGCCTCGTCTCATCTTTTCTTCTTCCCTTTTCTCTCCTTTCCTCTCACTTGGCGAATGTGTAGTGTGTATCTTCTTACACTGTACTCGTGCATAGCGCTCCCACTGACAATGATACTTCTCTATGAAACGTTCGGCGTCTTTTGCACGCCTTCGAGTCTTCTCATATCAACCTGCAAAGGTGCGCAAACTTTGTGTTTCGTCTTGCAGATATTTTGTTGATTTATTCGTAGATCTTAAGGCTCTATCTCGTGATTTTCGTACCGTCCGGGTCATCGAGCATCAAAATTCTGCCTGCTAGAGACTCCGTGCAGCAGCTCATTAGTGATAACCAGCTTTGCCCAGCTTTCTCCTGTTTTTGCCTGCCCTTCGGCAGTTCGCCGATGCGGAGCTGAGGGACAATGAGGAGGGCGAATTCCACCTCGCCTCTAGAACATAGGTAACAGTATCTCTAGCATTCTATATTTTAACTGTTTCGCCAATGGACATACAAGACAGCCGATTGTATGTACTACTGTCTAAATCCTTTTGTCAACTAAATTTGCCAACGTTGAGCGAACTTCTTCTTTTCTGTGCTTGACACAAAATTATTTCGAGACTTCTCTTAGTCTCGTAACCAACCCAGATACTCCGCGGACGCGGCTTTTACCTTTGCCATGAGAGAACTTGCTTTGCAGCTGCCGAAAGGAGAATCAAAATGCCACTCAGCACCCCGTAACGAGGCTGAGATTCTCTACCATTGTATGCATTCTTTACTTTGCCTCAACGCCCTTGCAACGGTCGGAGGCATGGCACCCAGGGCCAAAAATGGCCACTCCATTGTGGCCGGCCCACCGTCACACTAGCTTCATTTATTCACTGCGTGAATGCAGTATCCTGCAATGTTACGGCGAATCACTATAAATTCGCACAGGATCTCAAGTCACTAGAACAAACAAAAAAGAAAAAACACAAAGATCTAAGGTGAGTTCTATAGACGCAGATGTCAGCCCTTGGTGTTACAGCTTTGATTGTGATATTCAGAATGTCACTCAAAAAACAACTCGAGCCTTTGTCCATCTATGCTGTCTTCGGGATCAACACAGAAAATTTTAATGGAATGGGAATATTGATCACATCAGATATCATACACACCCTTTATCCATGTGTACCTATGCTGACTGGAGGACTGAAGGCATACAGCGCACCTTATCAAATTTTTGTCGACATTGAGTCAGCTGAATTCCAAAGTGCCGTCCAGATCAACAACGATCCAATTGACAGAGAAGACATCAAGATAACCAATGATAATTTGGCACCTATGGTTTTCCCTATAGAGAACTCAGAAAAGGAGTGGCTTAAAACATATTTCAATCTTATTGATCACCGCCTTGGACCACATGCAGAAAAAATATTCGAATATGGCAGTGCTAATACGTCTGGAACCGTCATTAAACTTTTAGCGTTGCTGAAGACAGATGATAAGTTTCTTTAGGTAGGGGTAAACTCCAGTACTGGGGGGTTCTAGGTTTTGGAAGAGGTGGAAGACACTATCATGTTCATGTGCGATCCCCACTGCATAAATTACTACAAATATCCATGTATGTACGCACAGTGAAGAATATTCTAAGCATTGCCTTTGCATTGAGACGACGAGAAAACTAACATCCCGTACATGAACATATGTACAGCTATAGGCAAGCGTGAAGAGTGGTGAGCAGGTTTGAGAGATTCAGCTCGAGAACGTTTGGGACAGTGTCGTCTTCGTCTGCTCCGGTAATGTCTGCTTTAAAAGCACCGCCGCGTGGAAAGGGCGGCTTGTCATTGTACTTACAATATTTCTGGAAACCACAGTACATCTAGTTAAATAAGACTCGGCTGTTACTCTGTGTTTGCATGGCTGCAGGAACTTTTTTGTGCGCTCCAACGGCATCCTCGACGTGCCCAGTTCCTCTGTATGTACAGCGGATTTGGGTCTTCGCAGACATTACATATGCCCCTTTGACTCTCTTGTTTCGCACTCGTCAGCACCCTCGGTCGTGCGCTCGATGAGCACAAAATGCAACATCACGGAATTTCAGACACTCTCGCGCTCTCCGGCGGGCGATCCCCAACAATTCGGTGCAAAGGGGAAAAAAACAGGAAGGATTCATGTGAATCGCTCGGCCAACGGACCCTCGTACGCGAAGTGCATACGCATATGCTCAACCTTGACAGGGTCACACTGCAGAGAGTTGTGGTCTTCGAACACGATGAGGTTGGCGACCTGCGAGTACTTCTCCGATGCGAACGCCAGGACGATAAACTTTGGACGTCTGGCGGAAGGACAAAAATAAAAATCAGAACATCACAGCAAAACCAGAGGAAAGAAACAAGCCTCTACCGAGTTCGTAGCGTAGGTCTGGCCCGTCTCGACGCACTCTTGTGCGAGTGTAAGATCGCCTCCCTCCAGGTTAAATCGAGCATCATCGAGACCCGAAACTCATATGTCGAAGGTATCATTGATTCTACAGAATCCAGTTGTGTGGATTCAAGGTCAGACATCGAAACTAGAAAGTAAGTCAAACCGAATTTCGACGACAGACTAACGAGTGAACTACTTGCTTGCTTGTAATAAGCCCAACTGAGTGCACTCTAGAATCTGAGAAATCTCTCCAGGCTCCCCTTATATCTTTCTTTGAAAACCAGGCGCAGACCTCATGCCATTCTTGTTCGGGCGATCGGCTTTAAGTAGTCGAGGAAATGTCGAGCACGCCTGTCTTTAGCGCTGAGTATAATATGCGCCGACGCGAACTTAGCGCCAGAATTACGCGCACACCATCATAAGAGTCCACTAATTGTATTGCTTTGCTTATGATACGTTTTTCGAATACGCAGTGAGACGCAGAAGGAGCTTCACGGCGTACTCCAATATTCAAGCCCCGTGCGCTGTCTTCGAGGAGCATAATGCATGCTGCGCCACCACTGGTCTGAGGATTGGTCGCAATAAAGGAAATTCGGCACGCGAAAAGGAGGCTCACGATGAGCCGACAGCAGATGACGAAGTCTGTCTGCGTGCTGGACAGCGTTGTCATCGACTTGAGATGAAAGAATACGTTATATCGGAGGGACTATTGACAGCAAGTAGAGCAATAAAGCTAAATAGACTGTAGACACCTTCGTTCAGAAGTCACAGCTAAGGAAGACAGTTAAAAGTATAGTGCGAGTAAACCCATATTTCCACTTTCGTAGCTCCTTCGTGCCCAAGTCTCCTCCTGGTACGTTTTGGTGTTTGCAAACCGAGTCTTTCGTGAATCCTCATCATGGTTGTTGCATTGAAGCAGTTTCAGAATAGAACGCACAGGTTCAATCGCCGTTGAACTCGATCCAGAAAGAGGTGTTCATTTCGTTGAGCCGACAACAGGACACATCGACGGTGCACACGAAGAGTTCGTGTTCTAGCTCTCCTTCATTGCGCGATAGAAAAAGAAAAAGTTTGAGAATTCGTAGGTGATCATCGGGGTCGTCGCAGGTTTCGGCGCCATGCTTACATCATCCTCAACGTGGCATACTCGGGTACGTCGAGCAAAATAAGGGACCCCAACACGGAGCTGATCATCGTCCGTTAGGTCCTTGCGTTCGCGTTGCCTCCGACTAGTATCCCGACGCCCATCGAGGCCACATAGAAAATGAGGAGATCTAGGGAAGAATGACGTTGTCGGGCGTGCACGTCCCGCTTTTGACAATCGACAAACTCTCGACTAAGATGAGCTGGCGGCGTCGCTTGCATGCAACTTGTCGGTGCGACTGATTGCACAACGTCCAGGGAACTCTTTGCCTCAGTTCGTCCTGGCAAAGACGTGGCACATCGCTCTCACTTCTCAGAAGGCGCAGAGACCATGCCAGATCATGCTGACCGTGAGCATCCAGGTGTTCTTCGAGCTGTGGCATGGCAGGGAAGATGTGCCCGTGGTTTACTGCGGAAACAGCAGCTCAGCACGTTACGAGCACTGTCGAACTCCATGGTGCGTTTAGATCTTGGGAGTGTCATGGTGGAGATGCCGACCAGTCTGAAGGTGCGTGAGGTGTGAATTTCTTTGTTTTGATTTCAAAGCTGAGATGCTGTTCTAGTCTTGCCCGAATTTCTCACAACCCTCACTGCCAGCCAAATACGGTTCAACCATCATCAGCGCCCAGAACTCGGCAGGGTACCGCATCTATATCGCTGTCTCCGCCGACTACATCGTGCCTCATTCACCCCGCAGCATCGTACCACGCATCCTAACCTCCACCGAAAGCGGGCGCCCACCCTGTTCGCCCGAGCAAATGTGCATTCTTCGCTATCGACGTGTCACGCGAGTCCATGCAGTGCGAGATGGCGCAGGCAGCACGCAGGGAGATCAAGGGCTCACGGCGACAAAATGGAGGACGCAAGGCGGTTGGAGCCGCGTTTTTCTGTGCGTTGCAACCTCGGCATAATGGCCTTCAGCACCTCTTTTGTTGCGTATGGAAAGGAGTTCTAGAATTCAAGGAGTTTGCCCACTCATATGTCTAGAGGCTAACCTCGACGCCGCCGCCATCCTGGTCGCTCCTAATATTAACGATAAAATGCTCTGCCCTTTCCAAGATGATTTCTTCGCCAATCCGCAGAATTTGAGGTACGCGATCTGCTGTAGCTCATCCAGAAATATAGACATACGATCGTCTAGAAGTGTACCGAGAGCCTTCTGGAAGACATCCACACAATTTGAGAATGAACCAGTCCGCTTTTGCGTTCTTAAAGCAGCTATGCGTAGCTGTCTAGCCAATCTCATGTATCTTAGAGGACAGAGGTCATTCTCTTCCAATCGTCTGTGCTCCGTTGGTCCAGTGTTTCGGAATCGTGTCTCGACGAGACTAAGCTGTACAACGCGGCCGAGGGAAAGGCGGGTATTCCTGCCGCATGATCAGATTTGTAGCTTTCATCTCGATAGGTTCGCAAACTTTATTATGGATTTTTAATCCTGCTCACTGCGATCATCTGCAGGTACCCCTTCGACTCTCGCAGTGGCGACATATATACCATCTCTTGCACTTCAACGCGTGGCGTAACGGCACGCCTATGTGCTCGCATCTGAGTGGAGCTCGTTCCTGGGCAAGTGCATGTCCGTTGCGCCGCCCATTGGCTCAATGATTGCCGGCCCAAACGTGTCGCTGGCTGCGCAGCTGCAGATCAGCTCCAAACGCGCCGAGACCACGCCCTCTTCGTTGTCTAGCGACAAAGAGTGCGCTCAGCTCTCGACCATTGATATGCTTTTGAAAGTAGGAGTGAAAAGAGGCCGCGCACGGCAAGCAACGCAATGCATACATCCGGATTGGCCTTGTGACTTTGGCGTCTGGCACATACAGGCTTTTTCACTGATTGCGAGGCGGAACACGATGGGACGTTCGACCCGTTCCACAACAGCGACAGCGAGGACGACACAGAGCCACGATACAGCGTTCCGGAGCTTGCAGCATA
Source organism: Phellopilus nigrolimitatus (assembly GCA_021029095.1). Taxonomy (NCBI): domain Eukaryota; kingdom Fungi; phylum Basidiomycota; class Agaricomycetes; order Hymenochaetales; family Hymenochaetaceae; genus Phellopilus; species Phellopilus nigrolimitatus. The sequence goes on along the minus strand of JAJOHG010000054.1, from coordinate 32,735 downwards.
GGTTCGCGCGTCGCGCAGTTCGACCGCCAGCGCCAACAATCGTCCCGTGGGGAGGTGCGACAGTACCCAGTCACGTACAGCCCGTCTGATCGCGAGCGCGAGAAATCGCGCGGTAGGAAGGGGAAGGGGAAAGAGAGAGCTCGCAAACAGTCCACCCCTCGTTATGAAACCTCCAGAGCCTCTCTTGGACGCTCTTAAGTTTTTCGCCCCGTGAGGTACAAAGGTGCACAGACTCTTCAACCCCAAGTCGAAAGTCTGATGGTTAGAGATTGTCTACGGTACTCCTTCGGCGATGGCCAGCTTTCTTCAGCTTTCTTTTGTTTTGTTCGCCCATGGACGACTCAACAACACGCAACCTATATACATGCATGGATCCCTCAGTTCTGCAACAGAAGACTTTTCTCAGGAGGCGCAAACACACCTTTCAAATATACAATGATACTCTTCTGGTGCTCGCGTGTCTGTACTTCTTGATCAGGTCGAGCCTGTTTTGCAGGATGATGATCTGTGGCTTCATGATCTCCATGGCGATGAGATCTTCGGAAGTCGGAGAGTACGACTTGTTTCTGGCGATGACGGGGAGCGCGGCCGTCCCACACCTTTCAGCATAGTGGCCATGGGACGTCGTGCCCAAGGCAGTCAACGAAGGAGACGTGCCAAAGCAGCTCGCATCCAGGGGCTCGCACGGCGGGTGGTCCTCCTTGTCAGAGCGGTACGAGCGGTAGTAGCCCGGTCGTGGGCACGCCTCGTTCTCACATTTATATATCTATTTCCTGACGCAGTAAGACGGAAAAGCAGAAGAGAAAAGCGGTGTACGACATATTTTGCGTTTCGCGTAGCCCGGCTTGATGGCGGTATTTCGGACGAGCTCGTTTTTGAAGTGCACGGTCATGACCCCCGAGATAGCCTTCACCACCGTGCGCGACGTGCCCAATTGTGCCTGCAGTATCTCACCGCGCCATGAGCATTTTGTATTCAGTCACCTCTCATGGCTGTAATGGAATTTATGGACCAAGATTTATAATCGCCTACAGAGCAAGCCAATGAACCCAACGTGAGTGACAACACCGTTAAGACGGCAGACATGCACCTACTTGGAAATAAGCTGGGCGACAAGGGCGAAAGTCTTGTCGCGTCGATCCCGACGGTCTCGATTTCTTCCTCCGAGGATAGCAGAAGAGCGCTCATAATGAGGATCATGGATACAGCTAGGGGAGCGGGTTGCACTGCACAGGACCGACTTCTATTGCATACTTTTAGGTAATGCCGAACTCGCGGGACTCGCCACAAAGGTCAAGCGAGCGAGGATATTTGATCCCGAGCTCTGAATGATGGAGCGCTCATAACGATGATGATGGTCAGAGCTAGTAGTCGCTTACTAATCTATCCGATATGTCCGTAACCCCGGAACAGGTTTTGAGGCCAACACGCCTAACTTTGATTGAAACACCTCATCTCGAAGCGATGATCGGCGGTACTGTAAATCAGGCAACAATGTGACCTCTCGCTGACATTATACGTACTGATGTATCAGCGCAAGCAAGCTCTATATATTTCCAGGGTGCATTGGCGACGCCTGATATCGAAGTCGACGCACTGACCTCACCCAATGTCTTCGGGAATTCAGCATAACCTAGGCAAACCTAGCGACGCACAGAGCTTCAAGCTGAGCAGCTCGTGCATCGACGATGACAGACCTTTCAAGGTCGTCGTCATCGGGGCAGGCTTCAGCGGCATTACAGCTGGAATCAGGTCGCTTTTCGCGAACTCGTTCTCTGGAATTGCAGCTACTGATGTGTATCTTAAGGTTCCCGCAGCGAATGAAAAACCTCGACTTGACGATCTACGAAAAGAACGCTGGCGTGGGTGGGACATGGTTCTCGAACAAATATCCCGTGAGTGTACTTCTTCATGACGTTGCGTTACTTTGAATCAACGGATTTTGTTTCTCAGGGTGTGGCTTGCGACGTTCCTTCTCATGTGGTATGTCTCTATTTGACTCAGTGAAGGACTCGCTAAACCTCGTCATCTTCATAGTATCAGCTCACATTCGAAGAATATGTAACTAACCTCTCTGTCCACCTTTTTTATGTCTCATTCGTGTGCTCATCAGTTGTACGTAGACGCAATGGTCTTCCTTCTATGCTCCTGGGCCTGAGATACGAGCTTACCTTCAGCGCGTCGTCGACAAATACAATCTCATGCGCTACATCAAGCTGCAGCACGAGCTGATTCACGCACGTTACGACGAGGAAAGTGGCAAGTGGCATCTGAAGATCCGTCGACCTGTGCAAGGACGCGAAGCCGTCGACGAGCCGTTCGAAGTCATTGAGGACGTCGCGGATCTCGTTGTTACAGCCATCGGCTCGCTGAGTCGATGGAGCTGGCCGGATATTGAGGGCTTGAGTACCTTCAAGGGGAAGATCGTCCATTCGGCAGGCTGGGAGACGGACGAGTCAGGACATTGGCAGAGCAGTGTCGCAAACTGGGGTGATAAGAAAGTCGGCGTAATTGGCGTCGTGCGTCCTTCTGTATTTTCGTCTCATCCTAAGGTAACTGACAAGACGGATCCTCAGGGCTCGACGACGATCCAAATCGTGCCTACTCTCCAGCCTCTTGTGAAGCACCTGTATAACTACGTTCGCGGAAAGGCGTGGCTTGCGCCACCTGTTTTTAACGACAAAATGCTTGAGCTTTTGAAGCGCGAAGTAGGCACAAGGAACTGTAAGGATAATTAATTCCTCTTTCGCGATTGCAGCTCAAAGTTCATTTAAACCTCAGATTCGTTCACTGAAGAGGACAGGGAAGCGATGAAGGATCCCGCGTTCTTCAAAAATTTTAGACGCGAGCTCGAATCATTGCTCAATGTGATTTTTAGCAACTGCGTTCCTCATCCTGAATTCTGATCTTTTCATTGTTTCTCAGTCCATGCATTATCTAACTATCAAAGGTTCGGAAATGCAGAAGGCCGTGTAAGAGGCGTTCAGGACATACATGCGTGCAAGCCTGACCAAAAAGCCATGGATCGCAGACCATTGTGAGTCTTATTAATCCCTAGCCTACGAATGTCCACGTATTGACAAAAGTGCTATATCCAGTGATGCCTGATTTCTCGGTAACGTGCAGACGTGTGACGCCCGGACCAGGATACCTCGAGGCATTGTGCAAGGATAATGTTGGTATCTTTTATATCCCTGAAGCAAGATTGTAACCTGTTCGCAGATCGATTTTGTTCCGACGCATATCAAGAAAATCACAGAGACGGGAATCGAACTAGTTGACGGAATTCACCACGATCTTGACGTGATCGTTTGCGCTACTGGTAAGAACTGTTGAACACATCGTGCTCGATTCTGAGCTAATCTCTTTTGAAAATAGGCTTTGATACGTCTCATCACTATCCGTTTCCCGTTGTTGGCCGCGGCGGGAAGACACTCGTAGATCGCTATACTCCGCATCCGGAGACATACTTGTCACTCTGCTCCGACGGCTTTCCGAATTGGTTCATGGCTGGTGGACCGAACTCGCTTATCGGCACGGGTGTTTTGCTCGCCATTCTCGAGCGCCAGGTTGACTACATCGTCGAGGCTGCAAAGAAGTTGCAGAAAGAGCATTTGAAGAGTATCGAACCAAAGAAGGAGGCTGTCGCCGATTTCGATGAGTATCTCGACGTACGTATTTGCGCCTTTCTCTTGACTCGAAATTGACCTAAGGTGTTCCAGCATTACTTCAAAACGGTGGGTTACCCATGGCCACCTCAAGAATATCGCTTACTTTTAAAGTAGACTGTTTTCAATGAGCAATGCCACTCTTGGTATAAGTTGAGCAATGCGGAAGGTCGCATCATCGGGCTATGGCCAGGTATTCGCCTTTTTCCTTTCATAGAAGCTACGTTATAAGCTAATTTAATCTTAGGCTCGACTCTTCATGCGATCGAAGCACTCAAAAGACCGCGCTGGGAGGACTACAATTATGAGCGTCTTAACGGGATTCAGAATCGCTTTCACTGGCTCGGGGATGGATCGACGCACAACGAGAAACATATGACCGGGAACCGTACGTCTTCATATTGTTTCCCTTGAGGTCATACTGAATTTATGAGGGTTTTTTTTCGATTATAGGGGCGTGGTATTTAGACCCCGGTGAAGTGGATATTCCTCCCGGTAAGTCAATCGCGCTTGCTCCCCCAATTTTGTTCTGACCTTTGTAAAAATGTGCAGTCCCTGAAGCGTAATGAGCGTCCGGTAGAAGCAAGCTCTAACACATACATATTCCTTGGGCGTGAAAATGCTAGAATGTGAAGGGGAAATAATATGTGAATTGAGATTGAGGCTAGCGGACGACCTTCTGATCCAAGAGAGGAATCCATGTCCTAAGTAACAGACCGATTTGCCACTGACAACATGTGACGCATTCGTTGTTCCCTGCAGCATTCCCTTCCTAATATTAAGTGTATGTCAGAAGTGAACTGGGCATTAGGCTTGGGTGATATCCGGAACAAGCATCGGCGACGCTCGGGTTGGGTCAGCGTCCCCATTTTCTTAGCGCGTTTACAACATCTCTTCGAGGACTTCTATACAACTGGCTCAGCGTGCTGCAGAAAGAGAGTTACGTATGTGTTATAAATTGCGCAGTTTCGCACAAGGGATGAAAACGAAATATTTTAGACGATTCAACGTCGTGGCATTTAAACATAAATCAAGGGAGATGCTATGCCCAAATCCGCGAAGATGTAGAAGACGGTCGCAACATTCAGCTGATGAAAATGGTATTTTCAGATTTTCTAGAAGTTAACATCTGTCCAAGATTCAAGATTCGGCGATGCTGAAATGCTTTCAATACAAAGAAGATGATAAATATGCATGGTATTGACAGCGAATCAGGACCATTGAGTAAAATGGACGAGACGTCGCATCGCACAAGTGCTCATCAGAAGGAAGAAGATTCACCGTCGCTTGATTAAGAATACCTCAGACGCAGAGTCTTGTGTTAGCGTGAAATCGTCGCCCGCCGCGAGCGAGAATATCGCCACGCGCGAGAGGACAAAGTGCGCGCATGGTAGTGCTGCAATGAGAGCGATGAGCCGCTGGTACAAACGGTTAGATTCAGCGTAAGTGGCTATAAGGAGGTTGGGAGAGAACGCACAGGGGAGGCGGTGCATACAGACAAGGTATAATTCGACGAGTGAATGTTCTTGTCGCGCTGCGCCGCATACTCCAGAATGGAAGCAGCCATGGACAACCATATCGCATCATCTCCAACACAGAACGCATCATCAGCCCCGTTGGCACCAGCAAAAGAGAAAAGTAAACCAACACATACTTTGGGCACCTTGCAGACCGACGAGTTTCTTGCGGCAAAAGGGACGAGGTCTTCTGCGGGCCGCCTCCATCTCTGGGAGCGCACCACCGGGTCTGAGCGCCGCGGTATACGCGCGGAGATACGCGATCGCACGCTCCGTCTCCTGCGCGGCCCAGAGTTCCTCCGCACCGAGGAAATGCGTCCGCAACTTGTGCATGTTAATTGAGCGGCACAGCGCGGACATGGTATCTTAGTTGGTGTTGTGTGAGGCATTGGGTTGGTGAGAAGGAACGCGAGAAAAGACGTACGAAAACATGCGTCGAGCGCGCTCAGCTCGGCGTCCTCGAGCACGGTGTACGGCTTGAGGTCCACGAAACAGCACGCTTTGTCTAAGCATTCTGAGTACAGTTGAGAGATCCAGTAGACCGGCCTGCGAGCTGCTCGATTTGAAAAATAAAAAAAGCATTGTCAGCACCGAAAAAACACATTAGGATTCCGGCAAGCTCACCGAGCCAATTTTCGCGCGCGCGTTTCTCGAGATCCAGGGGCGCAAGAAGAGCAGCCGACGCCGCCGATGCCCTGCGTGCCTCCCACTTCCTGCACCTTGTCCGCATCCGCCGGCGCTGCGGATGTCGCTCGTGCACGACAGAGCTCATCCTCGCGATCGCGCGTCCACCCTCCGAGTAGCATCAGCATTCGTTCCGAGCACACGGAAGTGTACGTGTAGGCGGTCGACGGTTGTGGGTGGGACTCTAACAATGCCGACGAGGTGGCGGGTACGCCTTCTCAAAGTGCCGCATGTCGCAAAGGGCGTGGTGGGGGTCGTCAGCTTAGAGTATGGCGCTGAGGACGGCCTAGTAGAGGAAGCGGTCGACGCTGGACAAGCTGCTGGGTCGCGCCGCCGTGCTGAGCGAGAAAGAGTAGAATTATGAAGTTGATCGCCCAAGTTGAATTGATCGCTATTCGGCACAGCTCGAAGACGGCGGTGCACGTCGACTCGTTGGAGGTGCTGGACGTAGCTGAAGGGCGAGAGGGTTACTTAAGTACGCGGTGAAGGCGGTTCAACGCAAGCGCGGCACTAACGAATGTTTCAGTACCCGAACGCACGTCCGCTCGTCACGATCCTCCTCTCCGCTCGCGCCTGCCCGCCAGGTTGTGCGCGAAGTTGCATAGGATGCGTCGGCGCCGTTACTCTGCGCCGGCGTGTCCTTTTCTATCCAGGCCTGCCTGTACGGCGGGTTTAGGATGCACGTCATCGCCCTCGGCTGGCGATGTCGCGTTTTTCGACACCTCGTCCGCCGTCTCCGTTGTCAATTGTAAGGCTTTTTTGGCTTTCTTCACGTTTGCTATATACTAATTTATAAACCATCTATCTAGGTCTAGAGATTACAGGCTCGGTGATTTCGATTGCGTGGCATCATGCCTCTCGATCGAGGCTGTTTCGCTCTGGCGAAGTAGCTACTAGGGAGATGAAAGCAGGGGAGCTCCCGGAATCAAACGTACGTTGTGAAAGCTGTCGAACGCCAACAAGGACCAATGAACGTTGCAGCGCTCGAATCCACGCTTGCGCGCACACCGCAATGACACAGCCAGCAGGCTCTCGGACCCGCTGTCATGTAAGCGTCACCGCGTGCGCAAGACACGAAATTGCTCGTGGACATGGATCAGTGCCCATTTGGAGTCGTTTCGTGCATCCTCAAGTCCTGGCTCGCAGCAAAAGGCTAAGTTACGTGACCCCCGGTAGCACGTTGAGCCACTCCTTCTACCTGCGTACCCGACGCATAGCGCGTGAGCAGCGTCTAACCTGCTGCGCAAGATACGTTCAGAACGATCGCTCTCTCGCTCGCACTCGGACGCTGTACTTGGTGGAAGAGATTCGCTTGCGATTGGGGACAAGCCTGCACTCATGACATCGCATGGCGGTTGTCTGCATGTGTTTTTTCTTTTTTTACTGAGATCTGGTTCATGGCGTATAGACGGGAATCGGGCGCGGGGCGCGCCGACGAAGCGCTCGCACTCCTCAAGGCCGGCATCGACCTCATGGGCGCTATTCGCAGCGGCACTGGTAAACTCATGGCCATTACCGTCATCTACAGCTGTACGTCCCTTTCCTTCATTTATCATTGCGTACTCCCAATTCAAGATTGAAAAATCGGCATTTGCTAATTGAGTAGCGCCCCAGGACGGCTGCGTTCGGCGATCTTCAGAGCTAGTTTTCCTTCTCGTTACCTGTTTCCTTCGCGGATGGGTGTGTGTACATACGGCTCGTCTGGTATGTCTTGCTGCGCGGCTAGGTTCAGTTAATGTTCTGGCGGATTGCCGAGCGACACTTCGAGTGGGGGGATCGAGTTTCGGCTGGGCTAATATCAAAATTTGTACCATGTACGCTGCGCCAGCCGTGGGCTCACCTCTAAAAGTTGGCTAATACATAATTTTGCCCGCTGTGGCACTTTTGCGCCTTCGCTCACTTGGCAATCTCCAAGAACGAACAACAAAATAGTTGGAGTATGAGCTGCAAGAAACGAAGAAGGACAGAAAGCATATACTCTAGTTTCAAATCTACGGGTTTTATGACTTGTCAACTCGACGCCGCCGGTCCTTTCGAGCAACATTTTGATTCCTTCCCCTGTTACATGGGAACGCACATTGTCCTCACTTGCCTTCCCATTATACTGCTCCCTCATCGATGTCAGCACAAAACCTTCCAACACGAAAACACACAATGTTGCCGAGGAGCTTGGGCACCTGCGACCGCTCGAGTGCCGCCCCACGGGAAGGTATCTCGCTCTCGAGTGTGCGCTAGGTTTCTGCATGCCCGCTCTGGAAGCACATGAGCGCGTCGAGTTGCCCATCCAACTACGCCTCCGCTCGAAGAGCGCATGGCGAGTGCACGAGCGACATCCGAATGCGACATCAACGCGTTGGGCACACGGCAGCAAGGATGATACATGTTCACGAGCGCTGCTTTGCACTTGCACATCTTCCAGGGTACTCGCACTGCTTCCCGGAGTACCCCAATGTCAGAAAACAAAATAGGAGGACAAGGGGCAACGCCGCGTACCTCCAGAAACTTCAGAAGACTAGGCAGCATGATCGAGAGCGCGTAGTCGTACGTTGATAACGCTCTGTTGAGTGAGAAAAAGCCTGAAAACACGCGAGGGCATAATATGCACATATATATAATCTGTACTCATCTGGCAAATGACGACGCCGGCTGGCACACTGACATCACGACATCCATTGTGATCGTTGTCTTGGGGCGGATTGTCAACAGTCGACTCACACAGAACCATCTGCGCAGAGGCGGGCGTTTATATAAACTAGTGACAAGTGTAGGCACGAGGAGATACGTGTTAGCGTCATTGTTGTTTGATTTGACATAAGACGAGGCCGGCGTTATTGGCACGAGCAGTGGGTGCTGACGAGCTTATTTGAAGACAGCTGCAGCGTAACTGCTAAAGGTATGGTTAACTCGGGCATCTTATCCTGATGAAGAAACAAACACCCGGAAGAAAGGAAATTGCGAACATCAGCATAGCGGTATGTTCTTTCGAATCATCGCGAGTATAGGGTGGGCATGTACGAAGACCTGTAATGTATTTCGAGCGGAGTTGAGGAAGTTAGCAACGCGCTCATCGACGGTGGGAATTGGACAAAGAGAGGGAGAGAAGCAGAGAGCAGGGGGAAATGTAGTTTAGCGTTTGAACGCAGTAAGGAAATACGCTGGGAGACAAACCAGGAAGAGTGGGACTCACGGTCTGCATCGAGGCACTATATAATGCGGATCATAATAGGATTCATAGAATCTAATTGGACGCGCTCAGGATGAAACAAGGAAGATGGCAGTTTGGATCGGGCACGGACGTGACTGGGACTGGAGCTGAATAAAGGAGAATGGAAGGGTTTCTTCTTTCCTTCTGATGGACTCATAGAACTTCTGGAAACCAGGGTAGTGGGGTCTAAGAATCTTGTAACGTACATACATGGACCATTACACTCCGCACGGAGACGTGTCGTGGCGTTCTCCCATCTGTGCCTCGTTCCTTTTTTTTTTATAAAAAGTTTCAACGGCCGGCCATTCCAACTTAGCTGAATACATTTGCTAGTATCAATACAGACCAGACGAGTGAAGTAAACTCGTAAAGGTCGAAGAGCAGCATTAGAAGAACAAGAATTCGGAAACCCCCGAATGACAGCGAGAATGACAAGCTAGCCGCGTGTGAAGCGGCTTGATCACCGCATCCGAGAACCAACGTCGAGCGCCTCTGAATTCATTCAAGACTTAGCATCTAAGGAAGCTCAAATAACTGCCTATCGACGACAGACTCGTATATTTTACCCTGCCTGCCGCATAACTTCCCCCATCCGGTCTCTGTCCCAGTGACTGCTAAAGGCGAGTACAAACATTAATTCTGCCGCCCCGTTTACAGACTCATGTCGTACATCGGTTTCTCGTCTCCGAAACGCGATAGAGTGCAGAAGTATCCTGAACGAGAGACGAGCTTCTGAAATAAACCTCCGCCCTCGCGATGTTCATATCCCCACGGACCAGGCTCGCCGAAAGTCAAACACGATGCAGAAATTAAATACGCGTACGTTACGAAAAATTTCAAACCTAATATTATCTTCCTCTCTCCGCATTCTATAAGATGCATCAGAACTACTAGAACTCGATCTCTCGCTGTCGCCGCCCTCATTGCTCTATTGAGTGCACGTAACTTCCACGGCGGAATGTCCACGTTCGAGCAAGATTCTCATTTCCCCCTTGTTCTATCCTGAGCGCATCCAATCAAACCCCTTGAACGTTATGATCTGTCATAGCTCCTCGCCATTGAGCGTGAATCTCCACCTTCACCCCGACTTCTTTTTTCACTTCCCTTACACATGCCTAGCAACGTCTTGTCACCTCGCGCTTAACCTCAGTTTTTTTTTCCGATCCTCGATTCGATTCCCTTTCCCGTCTTTCCCTGAACGACTGTGTCGCGCGTACTCTTGTACATAATCTCGAGCATCTTGATTTTAGCATACTTGTTAACTCGACGGCTGAGCACGACAACGTACGCCGACATCCACGACGAGCATAACACGACGTCAGTTTTCACCTTTTTCTTCCTTCCCTCCCCTCTCTACAATTATCTCCCTTCTCATCAAAACATCATCGGATTCTCCTGAAGAGGTTTCCAGCAGTCAGAGCCTCTCTCCAGCTCACCCGCTTCATCGAGGGACAGTACCTGCAAGCTTCGCTGGCTCAACGTATCCTCAAGATGTCTCACGATCAAACAGTCCAGCTAGGGCCTGTCAACGGCGGTTTGGAGCAAGACCTAGACACCCATCAAGACGAAGGACGGAGATACAAGTTCCTCATTGCAGATAACAATAGTGGTGTAATCCTTCTTGACATGCGAGCACGACGCATTTGCTGGGAGTATCATCCGCCTGCGCGTGGATATCCGAATGGGCCTGTCGATGTTGTTGACATCGGCGTGGAAGACGCGGCCGGAGGAGAAAGTGCCATTCTGGTGATTACTTTAGCGGATGCATATGAGACTGGTAAGCCTTCAATGATCCGTCTTCCTTCCTCCATTCCTCCGTTTCCCGTTACTCCGTTCTCGACTGCAACCCAGTTGTGCTGATACATGATCCTCGACAGAATATGTGGAAGTCTTGTACCTCAGCGCCGCAGACCGCCATGGCCAATGGGAAGCCGAACTGGTATACAGCCAAGAATTGTTCTTCGCGCATGACGAGAGCGCAGCCCGCTTCACCCATGTCTTCTGGCACGCTCAGTGTGCCCTGCTGTTCTCGACCCGGGGAAGACGCATCGTCCTCATAGACTGGGAAAACCGTAGAGTCGCATGCGTGTTCACCGTGAGTACCTTGCCCCAAGCCTGAGGTTTTCCTATCTCCTTTTTGAGAAGTTTCACTGAGCACATTGTTTAGTCTTTCTCGACCTTCATTATAAACGCGATTCTCTCACGTGGATACCTTGTGTTATTGCTGACATCAGAAGGTGTCTATGATAATGTCGGTCCTTGCTTGGAGTTCGTCCACGTACCCGAGCGCGATATATGGAGCGAAGCGGCAATGGCGTCGAACGGAAGCCGCAGCGCTGGTCAGAGCGTCCAGCTTGATGATCTAGTGACAGAAACGTTCTGGTTCGAATAGCTGGGAAATACTGCCGCTGCACCGCTTTTTATAAAATGGACGAGCATTGTTCCAGATTTCAGCGACTTATCAAATCGCAGATTCTCTTTATCAGCCGTACATCGGCTCTGTATGCTTGTTTTTCTTGATGACTCACAATCATAGTTGCAGGACGTGTTGATATAGTCGACACATCTCGCAGAGTATGCTTCGAGCGCCAGGTTGGAATCGAGAGACATCGAGACCCGAAACTCATATGTCGAAGGCATCATTGATTCTACAGAATCCAGTTGTGTTATTAAAGGTCAGACTTCAAGATTAGAAAATACGATCAACCGAATTTCGACGACAAGCTAACAAGTAGATTACTTACTTGCTTGTAACAGTGGAGTCTAGTACACTCTAGAATCTGAGAAATCTCTCCAAGCCCCTTTACGTCTTCCTTTGAAACCCAGAAGCAGACCTCATGCCGTTCTTGTTCGGGCGATCGGCCTTGAATAGTTGAGGAAATGTCGACCACGCCGGTCTTTAGCGCCGAGTATAATATGCGCCGATGCGAACGTAGCTCCAGAATTACGCACAAAGCATCATAAGAGTCCACTAATTGTATTACTTTGCTTATGATACGTTCCTCGAATACGCGCTGAGACGCAGAAGGAGCTTCAATACTCAAGGTCCGTGCGCTGTCTTCGAGGAGTATACTGAATGCTGCGCCGTCCCTGGTCTGAGGATTGGTTGCAATAAAGGAGGGGTCGGCACACGAAAAGGAGGCTTACGATGAGCTGGCAGCTTATGACGAAGTTTTCCTGCATGCTGGACAGCGTCGTCATGGAGTTCAGATGAATGAATACGTTATATCGAAGGAATTGATGACGGAAAGTAGAGATATAAGGCTAATTAGACCGTCATGGCTAAGGAAGACAGTTTAAAACCCACGAAGTATAATGCCAGTAGACCCATCTTTCCACTTTCGTAGCTCCTTTGTACCCAACACTCCTCCAGGTAGGATTCGTCGTTCGCAGATCGAGTATTTCGTGAATCTTCATCATGGTGTTGAACTTGAAGCATCTTCGGAATAGAACGCAGGCTGGTCGCTGCCGCCGTTGAGCCCGATCCAGAAAGACGAGTTCATTTCGTTAAACCGACAACAGGACGCTGAAGATGCGTCGACGGCGCACACGATGAGTTTACGTTCTGCCTTGTCTTCATTGTGGGATAGAAAAAAAAAAAAAAAAGCCGAGCGAGAATTCGTGGTCGCTGTGAAGGTGTGATCATCGGCGTCGCCGCGGGTTTCGGCGCCATGCTTACATCATCCTCAGCATGTGGCATTCTTGAATTTAAACACTGATGGGCGAAGCTTCAAAATCAAGTTAGTCCATGCTTCTTTACTTTTTGTCTGTTCACGATCTTATTGCTATCTGTGTACTACTTGTTATTTGCCTAGCTTCCCAACTGCGAGCTTCCGCCCGCGCTCACGGCATATCGGCCTATGTACATCTATGTTCCACTGCCAGGACGACGCGGGCGCGGTCGTTCTCGCGCGCAAAGGCCAGAAATGCAGTCTCGTGACTCCCTCGTCCTATCCTTCGATTCAAAAGCTCTGGCAATGCCTGGACGTTCAAGTTTAATTACTGATAAAACGTCAAACCGTGCTTGTTTGCCACGAAGTCTTGAAGTTGTTGGGGCAAGCAGAGAAGGTCAGAAATCCCTTTCCTTTCCTGCACGTGCATCAGAGTTGTGCCGTCGAGTACAATGATAAGCTAAGAAAGATTTGTTTTGGCCAAGTTCCGGCAATCTGGATCAGCGGAGTAGCCGGACATAGTCGGTGCCGGCGCAGCCCTTCGATCGCTTTCTGCAGGTTAGCTGTAAATTCCTAGACAATTACTGAACTTTGCAAAGTCGAGCGCTTTGTTTTAGCATCGGTCTCGCAGGCGCAAAGTTGTTTAGCATACACGAATAGCTTGTATTGCTTAGGCATTTTGCTGATTTTTAGCCTTCTCACTTGAGAATTCTGCTTTGCGTATGCATACTGCAGAGCTATGCTCGTCACGACCTCTGCGTTGATTACTCCGATTGTCGCCAAGGTACCGAGAATATTTTTCGTGAATCGTGCGCCGATTAGCAGCTGACCTCAATTGTCTACGCAGATGCTAAGAACGGAGTGCATATTCCCAACTTGCGGGCGCACGTTTTCTCAGCGTTACTTTGCGTTTTCATAGCGGTCAGTGGGACGATATACAGGATAGTACATGCGTGGAGTGGCCGGGTCTTAGCAACAGGTGCCACGGGCAGAGACAGCTCTTGCACGATTGCAACTGTGCAATGTAACGGCAGTGCAATACATAAACTCGCACACGTTCTCAGGCCGTCAGCACAGCTTCTCATTTCTTCTATAGATGCCTACGTGCTTACAACCTCAGCCGCGATGCCAATACTACCGTTCCAGGGCTTTGAACCCATGTCCGTCTACGTCACCTTCTCGGACTACAAGTCGCGCGGACGCAGGAATCTCGGGATCCTGCTCACGCGCGACGAGCGTTCTGACCCGCCGGCGGAGCACTTCCGGTGCCAAATTGAGATCGACTCTCACGGCGAGGAGGGCTATCATATCTCGCAAATGCCCGAGCGCATCATAAAAGTGGATGTCCATGATGTCTGCGCAAGATCCGACCTCCAACTCCGCACCGCCGTCAAGCTGAACAAGGATCCGTTGAGTGAGAACAAGTTTAATCGCATTCGTGGTGTGCTGGTGCCGTCGCGCTACGGGCCGATAACCCAGCCGAAGTTGACGACGCAGGAAAAATGGATCAAAAATTTCTTGACCACTATCTGGTTCGACAGCGTGGAGAGGTTCTACTTCATAAAACATGACATCGCACAGAAGGTGACCGCGCTCGGGAACCGCGACGTGTATTCGAAGTGTAGCGTGTTTAATATCCAGCAGGAGTTGTCAAAGGAGCCGCCGAAGCCGCCGAGGCAGTCCACACCAAATATTGGGGAAGATGAAGAAGACGAAAAGGAAGAAGTGACTCCGTAGATGCTTACTATGCCTTATCGCGACTTTGGTTGTGGGCCATTGCTGCGCATGGCATGTTACGATTCCCTTTTCCCCTTCTTCTCGTCAATATCAGGTTTCATATTATGGCCAGCGGTAGCGAGCAAAAAATTCGCTCTCCTGTGGTTCTTCCTCTGCTCGGCTTGCACATTCCACTGATTGATTAGTTATGTTCTGATAAAGGCAGGGGGTTCAAATCCAAAACTCGATACCTTCAAGTGGTCGCTCTATGTAGCTTGCATGTGCTGACTGTAACAAATAACTAGTATAAGTACATTGCAATATTGAGAAGTTACTAATGAATCATGATCATGAATTAGAAAAAACGATACCACGGCAGAACAGAAGTCCAAACATAAAGTAATAAAACACGTTGATTCACGCATTTCGCTCCTTCTGCGCTAGCACTACACCTCCTGCTCGTACCCCTCATCCCGCGCATACTCGTTCCCCTTTTTTCTCATCTCAATGTCCTCCCCATCCATGCCCGTCTCGCCATCCGCATCCGCGCCTTCCATGCGCTTCTTGCCTGCCTTGTCCGTGCCACGCCTCGGCGCAGGCGCCGACATGCCAAGTCCGCCGCCGCTCCCCTCGACAGCCACGCACACACACTCACCGTCGCTCTTGTCGTCGATAGTGTACATGTCCTCCTCCTTGTCACTGAGGGCCACCTCTAGCGGGGTGGCGTTCGCGCCCACCGCGCCCGCGGAGTAGCCGTCGAAGAGGTTCTTGAGTGCGTCGTAGTTGATCCGTCGGCTGTACTTCTTGATGAGGTTGCACACCACATCTGCGGCTATGCTTTCGCTTGCCGTCGATGCGTCATGCAGCTTCGCGTTTGTCTTTTTAAGCTGCGTGAAAATGAGTGAATAATTTCCAGATAATTAAGTAAATTCAGGTTTTGATTTTTAAAAATAGATAAACAAACAGTAAATGAGGGGTGGTACGAACTTTTCGACTCTTGGTCGGGCCTGCGCCATCCTTCAATGCCTCCTTGGCTGGATCAAACCATTCAGCGACCAAACAAAACTTCGCTAGCGCAAGTTCAGTCCACTAGAGATTCCAAAGTAGTCTTTATTAATTTCCACACGGACACAATCTTTCATCTTCGCCCCATCCTCCGTGAGGATGAATGTCTTCCTCTGCGAGAGCGGAGTCGAGGGTCGCGTCGAGCGGTGACGGGGACCAAGAAGGCGCGCGGGTCTCCGCTTGAGGTTCGTTTGTAGGCGGAAGATGTCTCTGTGTGGCAATCTGGCACGCGAGGTGGAACTCGGCGGCGCCTGCGTTGAAATACCAGCTCGGAGGGAGGGGTCGGGCAGAGAGGTTGGCGCGCCTCCGGGTCATTTGCTAGCTGCTCAGTAAGAGGAGCGGTGTCCGCATCTTCTGCCTCATCCTGTTGTATAATGGGGTAGAAATCTGCGCTTACCTTGCGCTGCGCTGTTTCTGGTTGTCCTGGCACGCTGACGTGATCGAAGTCGTCTTGATCGCTGTTCGGCACAGCCCGAGGACAGCCATGCGCATCGTCCTCGTCATGTGCTTTGTCTTCGTCTCGAGTCGACTCGGAGCACGAACAGCCCGTACCCAGAAGCCGCGCAGTTCGAATCGCGCTCTCGGAGATTACGCGCTCGGCGCGGGCAGCATGGACAAAGTCCAACTGGCGTATCACAATTTCACGGGCGAGAAGGTGCGCAGCAGTTTCAGCGTCAGCAGTTCGATCTGCACACTGACATCTTTTAAATATATTTACTAACGATCCCACCCGCTGCGTGCACAGCTCGCGATAAAGATCGTCCCGCGAGCCAACATCGCAATCTCAGGGATGAATGCCGTCTCGCCGACAGCGGAGGCGGCGGCGAAGCAAGCGTCGAAGGAGCCATCGAAGGAGACCCACCCGATGCGGGAGGCGGCGCTGTCGATGCTACTACACCACCCGTATATCTGCGGCATGCGGGAACTCATCACGCACACGAACCACTACTACATGGCGCTCGAGTACGTCAACTATTGGCGGTCTTCGCGAGCGTTTCCCGCAAGTTTTCCCGCCAAATCGGCTCCGCATTCGACTACCGTCACCACAACAACGTATTCCACCGCGACCTCAAGATCGAGAACATAATCGTCGCCCAGACGGGCAACATCAAGATCATCGACCTTAATCTTTCCGACGTCTACAGCCCTGTCGCCCATCTTTCCACCTTCTGCAGATCTCTATACTTCGCCACTCCCGAGCTGCTCAACACCAAGGTCTACACCGGGCCCGAAATCGACGTCTGGACTTTCGGTGTCGTACTCTACGTGGTCGTTTGTGGCAACGTGCCCTCCGATGATCAGAGCATGCCCGCACTCCCTGCGAAAAGCAAACGCGGTCTTGTCGAGTGTCCAGACTGGCTCAGCGCATGTGCGATCCATTTATGAAGAAATCGTTATCTTAGCTAAATTGTCTTTCATTTCCAGACTGAATGCAAGCATCTGCGCACATGCATGTTCGTCGTCATCCCATACGCGCGCGCCACCCTCGCAAAGTAACTGAATTACAGGCTGCAAGAAGTGGCAAAGGACACAAAGTATATAACCTGATTTTAAATTTATATATTCTAGACTCGTCGACGTCAATGCCGCCATACTTGGTGAGCAAAATTGTGATGGGTCACTCCATGCACGTCACCAGAAGCCGCACGTCCACCCCTTCGCATGGCGCTTCATGGAACGGATAGCAAACCTAGCAGCTCCAGCACACCGCGCCTGCACCCATGTCGCCGTTACTGTCGAGGTACACCGCACCTAGCAGGCTTCCCACAATGTCGCTGAGGAGCTTTGGGGCCTGCAGCCGCGCGCCAGTGTCACCCACGGTAACGCATGCCTGGGCGCGGCCTTAAGCGGTTCGGGTGTGCGCGTGGATGGCCGAGATCTCTGTGGAGAACGGTTACCAGGCTCTTCCGATTTTGAGGCATGTCGTTTCTGATTGTGAGCTGACATGCTCACATTACGACATTGCGCTGTCAAATGTGATCTCTGGCCAGAAGAGAGCGCTCGATGCATTTAGACGATGTATGGAATAACTTTCTCTGCATGTAAATACATGAATATGTATATTAACTAACGGAGTAGGAACTGCACATGAAGATGATAGTGTCGCCTCTTCCGCCACCTAGAAAATTACCCTTTCCAGGGGTCAAGCGCCTGGGATAAAAACACATTATGTGTATTCAACAAATTTGAAACCCGGATGACAAGTCCCGTCTTTTCATTCTTCCCAAAATCAAGTATTGTTTTTGCATGAGCTTCAAGGCTTCTGTCAAACCACTCGTTTAAATCCTTGAGGTGAAATTCAAGCCACTCCTCTTCTGAGGGCTTTTCTAAAGCCGCGCTTGGATTGACAGCACCACTGGATAAGTATCGCGGCTTTTCATTGAGCTGGATGGCATTTTGGAATTCCGCTGACTTGATGCTAACACTGAGGATAATATTTGTTATGTATGTGACCCGCCCATTCAGGCCAATCAGTTTGAAACATGGGAAGAGGAAGTTTCCGTCATTCAATGTGACCAATATCCCCATTTCTGTATAAAATTCCGGTGTTTTAAGTCCGAAGATAACATAAATATATCCACGCTGGAGTTGCTTTTGAGATGCCATTCTGAGTATAATAATCAGAGCTGCAAAGGCGAAGACTGGTATGTATCTGTACAATTTACCTTAAGCGCTAGTGGGTTGTTCTGTTGTAATCACTGGAAGTCCTGCTCGACTTTATAGTGCCTTGCTTTAACATTGCAGAACATTGCCATTGTGTTGCGAATTAAATAAAATGCATAATGCGGTGAGTTAATTAAATTGCTAACTGTGGCGAGTTAACTGATTTACCATGCCATCGGCCATTTACACGATCGCTGATCGACACTTCCGATGGCCTAAAATCCTGTATAAGTTTATAATTCCTTACCATGTCGCAGAGAATCGCCGACGTGCTAGGAGGCTGACTGATTGGAGGAGTTCCGATGAGTTAATGGTAGCTATTGCGGAGGATGGGCCGATTACTCGTTCTTAGTTCTGGATGTCATATTTCCGACTAGTACGAAGGTTTCGGTGCAAACTAAAAAAAAAAAAAAAGCATACAGTACTAAGTACTAGAGGAGCACAGCCGCTCCGCTACGAGGATAGATAGCATTTCCATCATCTTTGCGGCAGAAGCAAAAGAAGTCTGTTCTTAATGGAGGTAAAGGGACACTAGACACTAAGAGAAATGTCAAGATAACTTTGCGTGAAGAAATCTAATAAAAAGCAAACTTGGATCGGAGGATTTATCAGAGTTAAGGCACTAGTGCAGTTTTCTATTGCGTACCTAATGGCGAATCAAATAATGCGCAGGATACGAGTGTGTTTCTAGAGGTGACCCGAATTTTGCTCGTAGAATAGGGGCGACGGTACGCTTGCGGGTGGTGCGTCCTTCGCAGTTGCTCGCGCACGACCCGGTAGTTGCCGAGACGCCGACCACGGACGACTGGCGATGCTCTCGCCGCGCGATCGCCCCGCCCATTGCCCTCGGCAGCAACAGCAAGAACTTCGACTACATCGCGCGCAGTAGCGCTTCAACGACTACAAGCACGACCCAAATACGTTTCAAGCAGTATACGCGAGACGAACAGAGCCTGATGTGCATCATGTCCTAATTGTACGACAAGAGAGGTGAGTCCCAGTCGTGTGCCCATCGCCGCCGCCATCATGTTCGACGCTGACCGAATAACTCGATTGCAGCGGTTGACATCACGTCCCCAACTCGCTCACCCGCCTCGCGTACCTCACTTCAAGCTCACCGCACGTCCGGGAGATCCTCACTTGCGACGACGGCCTCGAGCGCCTCGTCCGCCTCCTGCCCGATTTTTGCCTCTCCCCGCCGCCGCCAGAGAATCCCTCCGCCATCTACGGCCTCTTGCCTCCTGGTCTTCCCCGCCCGCCGCCAATTCCAATTTTCAATTCCAATCCTTTTACCGTTTTTTCGCTCGCATTTCAAAGCTTAGTCAACATCGGCCTACGGGGATCGGAGTGCATTCGGAGCCGCAGACGGGCACGCTAGAGGTCTTCGCCTGCGCTCTCGAGGCCTGGCTCGCATCGTTGGGCTTTGCTGTCGGCCCGAGTGCGAACGCGAGCGCAATCCCGCGCGAGACCTGCGAAGAAAGACAGCTCAGCCAGCAGCAGCAGCTCGGGCATCGTCAGCGAGAACAAGCACTGGAGCTTGTCCTCCTTATCACGCGTCGACGGCGCGACTGGACACGGAGAGCGAGGATGACGCGGATGTTGAGACGGAGACGTCGATGACCCAGGATCAGGACGCGGACGGGAGCATGCCGGCCCCATCATGCCTTACACATCCACGACGGACTCGTCTCCGACTCGCCATCCCCAACAGGAGCAGTGCGGCCGGTGTAGCCCTGGCCGGAGCCTCCGAGACTGTCGACGTCGACCTCGATGCGCACATCATCATCAACACGAACGCGGCGGACGACGGCGTGTCTGATGGGATCGTGGTGCTCGACCAAAACGTCAACGACGACTTGGCGCTGGGCGCCCCGCCTGGCGCGCCCGGCGCGATCGATGCCACGCCGCGCACACACGCGAATACCCTAATCGTCAATACCCACAAGATGACGTGCGAGCACTTCGCCATCACCACGGTCAAGCGCACAGGCGAGAAGGACTCACGCCGCATACTGTCCTGGCGAGTTCACCCATGCACGCGCATGCGCACCCGCCGATACTTGTCGCGATGCCCGTCTCCGCGGACCGCGTGAATACGGGTCCAGCGCAGAGTTCGCCTGCTCGCGGCGCCGCGGGCGGATCGAACCTCGGGTCTCCCGTTCAAGCGACGCGCGGTGCCCTAGCATTGCCCGCTCCTGCTGCCGCCCCGCCTTCATCGGCCGCTCCGGGCCGCAGCCCGCGCCCCATGCACCGGTACCATTATCACCACCATCACCATCATCTCGGTGTGGAGGTGCCGGGTCCGTTCCACGAAGAGGATGTACTACTTTCGGTGCAGCTCCTCGCGTATCTCAGCAAGTACCCGCACGTACGCCAGGCGTTTTACGAGCCGCGCTGAGCTTCCATCCGGCGACAGCGACGGGTAGCGCGTCGACATCAGCCGCGGCTGCTGGAGCGAGAGACAGTTGAAGCTGGAGGGGAAGCGCGTGGATTAGGATCGGCGCGACGGTAAACGCGCACTCGGCCGCGACGACATCAGCGGATCTCAAAGAGGGCGGCGACATAACCGAAGGCGGGTCGGATGTCGGACAAGGTCAGAATGCTGAAAGCGACGGCGACAGCGCGGAAGGTGTGGTGGCCGGTGTCGGTGTTGGAAGTGGACGCGGGTCGGGAGGGCGCACGGTGTCGACAGTCGTGCATGACAGGGTGGAGTGCCGGTCGGCCGGGATAGAGACCGCTAGCGACTTGCATCTGCAGTCGCTGCCGCTCTTGCGGGCATCCAACCTATTGCACACTTCTCGATTGCTCGGATGAATGATACACCGGTGAGTTAACATATATTCAGTCAGTTCTCCATTGAAATCTCAGTGTCTCATTTTGCTTTCGAACACAGTCCACTTCGGAGTCCGCGAGACCGCGAGGAGCGAGCGAGCATGGTCGTGGTCGCGTTGCGGGTTTGCCCAGTGCCAACTCAAATACGACCGCGCTGGTAAACCCTGTAACGTCGTTCTTTGGCCCGGGCAACACTCTCGGCGACGAGCGTGTCGATTCTTATTAGCATGCGGCGGTGCGCAGCAGCGGCAGCTGCAGGACCATCATCGATAACGACAACACCGTTCCCAGTGAATCATGCGGTTCCACGCCCAGCGGCGCCTGCACCAGAGAGCGGCCTTCCCACCCGACAACCTGGGTCTGGACCTGTTCTCGGCGGAGGAACAGGCAACCGTCCGCAGCTTCCTGTCGGCGGTCTGGATGTCTGGAGCGAAAACGCTGGCGGACAACGCGGCTGGGCACGCCGCCGCGCTCGATGCAGATATCAAAGCACACATCGCAATGTTCGAACGCGGGCGGGCGGTAGAGTGGATGCGGGCGGGGGAGCGGGCGCTGGACGAGCGCGATCGTCGGGCGCGTGCGCGCACATCGCCGTCGCGTTCGACGCGAGATGCTTTGGCTGCGGTTCGAGTCCGGGTGCAGATGCGAGTGAAGACGACATGGTACCGGGGTGATAGATGCAACCGCGGATACCACGAATGTCTTATCTATTGCCTCTTTCTCCATGACCATCGTTATGATTTGGTCGACCAGGATACTCTACTCGCTTTCCCTTCTATCCTCCCCTTCCATTCCCCATTCTTACATATCTGTCGCCTAACCCATTGTCGTCTTTGCGCCCTTTTGGTCTGCCGCTTTCTTTCTGATAATTTCTAGCACGCATCTGTACATTCTATAGCATAGTTTTCACGTCCACATATATAACATTTTCATATTTACACGAGAAAGCAGTTGTTGTGAGTGCTTGCTAGAGCGGATGGCGCCAGGTGCGGCTGCGCGCGTGTCCGAGGCGCTTCGCGGCGTCCTTAGGCGAGTCATGGTCAAACTGCATTGCAGAGTATCACCACGTCAGAAAGCAGAGGGAGTATTCAAAGAACGCGGCGTACCTCTGCGAAATCAAGTATGTACCTGCACACGTCGACGAGTGCGCGGGCCTCTCGCTCGTGCTCGCCTGCGCGCCGATTTTCCCCAGCCCGCTCGCCATCTCCTTCAGCACTGCGCTCGCCTTCTGCCGGAGCGCGCGCAGGCTCACCGTGAGCTTTTGGGAGAGTAAGGAAAGGGACGCGAGTCAGCCCGAAGACGCCCGCTCGGGTAGTACAAGAAAGAAAAACACGCACCCCGCCGAACTTGTTTGCCTTCACGACGACCGGTGCCTTGAATCGCACTGACGCTGGCGCGAGAATCAGCACAGTCTAATTACAAAAGCTTCAGTATGCAGATATGGAGAGGTCTTCTCAAATAGCGCTTTGTACCTTCTGCGTCAATATGCAATGCCTCTCACGGAAGCCGGTCCTCTCCAGAAACTTCCTTCAACCGGGCGGCCATGGCTGTTCCACAAAACAAAATATATCAGTTTTCACCCCATCTCACTCCAGGAACAAAAGGAACAAAGCGAAGAGAGTCCGTACAGTCGAAAAAATCGGGCACATCCTCCGGTGGGTCGCGCACCACGGGCGGCTCTTCAGCGTGCCGCTTTTGGCGGTTCTTCGTGGCGGCAGCGACCCGTTCGCCTTCGGCGCGCCCATTGTGTTATTTCCGCGGAGCGTCTCCTGCTGCCTGTTCGCCTCCATGAGCACGGCCTCCGGCTGCGGGCGCAAGTGCTCGTGATACACCCGGGCCAGTCGCACAGCGCAGAGATGTAGTCGAAGAGCGTGTGCTCGTCCGCAGTCAGCTAAGCCGCAATTGTTACTATACGTTAAATCCCCTTCGGGCACGGAAGAGCCACGGTGCGCACCTCACTGGGCCTCCTCATGGATACGCTCCTTCAAAGGGATCATTTTCTCGGGGATGCCTGCGACCTTCGGACGGTCTCCGATAAGAAGCTTCTCGATGGTCTCGCCGACGTCGCTTGCGAACAGGAAGACGCAAATGTAGATGCGCAGGAACTTCGAGAGTCAACCTAGCTGGGTGCCTTTGACGGTCGTTACTGGACAAAATAGTGGACTTAGACTTGAGATAGTGATGATCATCGATGATCATCGATGATCACTAGTGATCACTGGTGAAAACCAAGTCCAAAGGCTATTCATCGACGATCACTAGTGATCACTAGTGATCGTCGATGAATGGGCACTTGGTTTTCATCGTTCACTAGTGATCACTAGTGATCATTAATGAATGGGACTTGGGTTCATTGTTCATCAGTGATCATTAATGAACATCATGCTTCGACTTGAGTGTTCACCAGTCATCAATGAACAGTGAAAATCTACTTATTCAAGTCAAATAAAAAGCCTCATAAATGAGTAATGATCGGTGAATGGACTTGACTGGCGTTCACCATTCACCGATGAGTGGTGAATGCCTCAAATCCGAGATCATCCGACAAAAAGACTATAATTTAATAATTAGTAGTAACACAGCCGCAAACTGTGATCGACGTTCTGCTTCGTCCTGCTACGCGGTATCGGGCGGACACTCGCCATCGTTCCCACGCTCTCGTCCAACCCAGCTCCTGAGGTTTCGAAACAATCTCCCCCGTCTCGTCTGCACAGTCCATCATGTCCGGACGCAGCTTTGGAAGCAAACGCATAACGCTGCGCGTGAACATCACTGTCGACTATGACGGCCCAAGTTTATCCGACACCTCGTCGCTTGTGAGCCTGGACGAGTACAAGAATCGCAATAGCAGCGGCTCTTCGCTGTCTCTTTCGTTCGGATCGGCGGCGCACACCGAGCCGGAGGATGATAGCGTCACTGTCAGCTCGAGGGACACCGGGTTACTCGTGCAAAAAACGAAGACAGTCATGAACGGCGGGAGCGGGTCGACAGTGCAGGACTTCCACACCTTGTACGGCTTGGATTCTGAGTCTGACGCAAGCGCGTTCGATGGTACGTCCTTGGCGTCCAAATCTCTGTTTCGTTTTTTGTTTTGTTTTGTTCTAACATCTAGAAAAAAGAGCAGTACCCCGCGGATCCTTCTGCAGTTTTCGAGCGGCTGAAGTTGTCGAATCCTCTGAGTCCATCGAGCGAAATATGCAATGGCTGCGCGACCAGACGTCGCACGCTATCAACGGCACCATGACACCCGAATCTGTCGTCTCCGATGGCTCCTCGGCCGCGCTGAGCGGCGATGATCTAGATGCGCGGAGCCCGTTTGACGGCGACCTCGCTGTGCAGCAGCACAACTGGCGCTCCCCGCCCCCCTATGCCCTCTCCATCGACTTGTCCTCCCAAACTGGGCGCCTGCCCACCCTCCTCGGTTCCCCTATTGCCGCTACCTCCCAGCTCATGCGCTTTGAGGACCTCGCTCTCAGAGGCGAGGACTGGGTCCACGAACAGTCCCAAGAAGAGCTCCAGGAGTTGCTCCAGAGAGCGGAAACCATGATCAGAGAGCGCGAGCAAGGTCCGTCCATTTTGCATCACCTATTCTCCCTACTTACAAAAAATACTCAGAACTGAACATGACGTCCGAGACGTGCAAAGCTCTCGCCGAGAGCAACACCGCCCTCAAGTCCAAGAACAACGCCTTCATCTCACGCCTCCCCGCCTCCCGCCCGGGCTCCCCTCAGACGCCCCTCACTGGCAGCTCGCCCGCGCACAGCCGCAGCCCGTCCTCGTCCAACAAACTCCTATCCATGTCCCCGATGTCCTCCCCCATACCCACGCTGTGGTCCCCCAAGATCCTGGGCCCTTCTCTGCGGCGGCGCGCGCACGCGCGGCGCGTCTCCGCGACCCCCGCCGAGCACGCCGTGCTCGCCGACCAGAACGCCGAGCTCCTGAACAAGCTCGCGGACCTCGAGACGGACGCCGCCCGCGCCGAACAGGCCGGCAAGCGCCGCCTCCAGGGTCTCGAGCGCGAGATCCAGGGCCTGCGCGGCGAGCTCGACGCGACGCGCGCGCTCAGCGCGCGGCTCGAGGAGACGCTCCAGGCCGCGCCGAACTTGGGCGGCTTGCCGAGCGGCCTCGACGAGCAGCTCGTTCGCATGTGGAAGAAGCTCGATCGCGAGGCGAGGGTGAGGGAGCTCAAGGCGAAGACCCGGCCCTGGGACCAGGACGGCACGGACACCAGCGACGAGACGAGAGACTTCGCGCCCGGCAGCTCGTCCTCGTTTCTCGCGCAGAAATGGCGTCCGCAGAAGTCGCGGCTGTCTTCTGAAGCCCCTTTCGACACTTCCGTATCCCCCCTCAGTGCGTATCCGGACGAAAAGACGCCCGGCTCGCCCTCGCCCTCCTTATTCAGCACCCTCGGCGCGAACTCGCGTGAGCACGCGCTCGTCTCGCAGCTCCTCCTCAAGATCCGCGAGCTCGAGGAGACGAACACCGCGCTCGCCGTGCAGCACGCCACGACGCGCCTCCGGCTGAACCACGCGCAGAGCGAGACGGACGAGGTGCGCCGCCTGTGCGAGTTCATCGGCGACGAGGTCGAGCTCGAGATGGAGGTCGTCGACGGCGATGCCGACGTGAGCGCGGAGGCGACGGAGGGGCACGACGCGGACCCGAGCGCCCTCGGCGCGCCCGACGAGCCCACCTCGGCCTTGCCGGAGGACCAGCGCACGCTGAGCCAGCTGCGGCGCGCGGCGCCGAGGCAGAAAGGCCACTTCCTCCATACGTACCTTGAGAAGCTGCGGAGCGCGTCGGGGTGGATAGATGTCGGTGCGTGTCTTCTTTTGATCTCGATATAAGCGGATGCTAAGTAGCCCAGATGGTGCAGAGCAAGACAATATAAGTGAATATGCGATCTGCAACACCTCTCTGACAACGCAGCGCTGCAAATGCGCATCGTGCAATAAATTCGTACTCTGCCGTGCATACTACAGGTCCGTGCCACCACCAGTCATGATGTCCCTCTGTGTACTTGAACTTGTCTTTTTTTCTAGCCAAATGCACGAAGTCCATCCTTCACACGCTTTCCTCGATGTTCCCGACCGGCCGCACCGTTCACGAAGCGAGCCTGACCTGGAGCTGACAAATAACTTGAATGATGATGGACTCGGGGATGAATGTAAGCCGTTCGTATCTCTTAATGAAATAAACATTGACAATCCCGGACTGTAACAGCGCTAACACATCCAAATGTCAAGTGTGCCCAGTAAGTCCACTATAACCTTTCTTTAAAGCAAGACTGACAAAATCTGATAGTTGTCTTATGGACATATCTTATGGACATAGTAGGCGCTCGCTCCCATTGCGCGATTTGCGAGTCGGTGGGTATATGTTCGAATTACGAAGCTGCTGGCTTGCCTGGGAACCTAGATGCTGATGATGGTGATCACAATACCTCCCACGTCATGATCAAGGTAAATATCCTCGACAGATAAAACACAGTTCTGACCAAACTGACCAACACATCTTACCGAAGATCCCCATCCCCTTAAACTCGAGCAAAGTCAGACGCGCGCGGCAGCTATGGACAGGTCGCGACTCACTGTACGTACAGTACACACCCAGCAGATGCGTGCGCGCGGACTCGCTTCGGGAGGCTGACGCAGTCACCATCATCGGGTTCGGCTCGAAACATGCACGCGGCGGCCGCTGTGACCGCAAGGCGCTCGACCTCCGCATCGCGTGCAAGGGGTGCAATTAGAGCAACATTGGCGTGCGGTTCCAATGTGCGACGTGCCCTGCGACGAAGACCCAGTCGTATAGCTTGGTGCGTTTTCCCTATATTTGCAAAATAATGCGGGGCTTGACTGGAGCTGTTGTTCGCTCTTCGTACTGCTCCGTTCAGTGCGCCAACTGCGAGCAGCGATTGTCTTCTTCACAACCCAATGCATATTTTCTTTAAGCTACCGCGTCCCGTGGACCGTCCAATTGAGTCGCAATTTGCCATTCTGCCAATCCTGTACGTCTCCATCGCATTTCCTTCACATATCGTGTTTCGTAAACTAACGTCTGTTCGCGGATGTTAGGTACAGGCAGCCCGCAGGTCCAGCAGGTCGACTCAACTCCTCTCATCCCAAAGGTCCGTACACCCTTCCGTGTCCGGAAAACCAGTCCTCTTTTTCTAACGCAGTTTCATCTGCTGTTCCAGCTTATCTCGCGGCGCTGTGTGATCACTGCATGGACTGCATCAAAGGCGAGTGGTTCCGTTGCGTGTACTGAGCGAAGGATCTCTTCGATGTGTGTGAAAACTTGAATCCGCATGCGCACGATCGCACCCATTTCTTCTATGTTTTCAAGGCGCCGGTGAATACTTTGTTCTCTTGTGCTTTAAGTTCTTGTGTCTCTTATTATTACAACTCGGTTTATTTATTTATTTCAGGTGGATATGCAGATCTTCAGGTGAGAATAAATGTCTCTGTGTCACGTTTTACCTGACCGTTTGTTGCTTCGCAGGATCGTCGCGGAGCTGGATAATCTGGAAGGGAGTCCGCCGGTGCTGAACTATCCCGTGTATTACTTGTAATGTCACTTCTGTTCGCTATCATTTTATTGCCAATTAGCATCACATGTATTTTGCCTTCCTGTAATTCCAGTGCTTGTTGTATACATAGCGGATGCATTTCAATCTTTTTGGAAGATTTATGGGTTGGCTCACAGTACAAAAAAGTGTAATCAAGACATAGTAACGTGTTGAGGGGCACTCTAATTTATGTTTGTTTGGAAAAGAAAACTAGACAACGAATTGTTCAAGAGTGTGGCTTGAATGGAGCTCCGGGATCTACCCTATGACGTGCACCGACTGCAGCTTCGAAATGATGTGTCATAAGGACATCGGGTCTGGTCGGAAAGGAGGTTATTTGTAATAAATCTGGTCTTTCAAGTCGTTTTCATTGATCATAAATGAACAATGATTAAGATTTGACTTTTAAAAATCATTACTCATTGATGATCATTGATGATCATCAATGAGTAGTCATCACCAGTGATCACTAGTGAGCAACGAAAACATAACTTTTTTCATTGATGATCACTGATGACTAGTGAATTCCAAGTCTCCGTTCATCGACGATCATCGATGATCACTAGTGATCACTAGTGATCATCGATGAATAGCTCTTGGACTTGGTTTTCACCAGTGATCACTAGTGATCATCGATGATCATCGATGATCATCGATGAATTTCCCAAGTCAAAGTCCAAAATCCCCAAGTCCAATGTTTTTTGTCCGATAGCGACCGTCATAGGTGCCGTCGCGTCAGCAATTTGAAAGTAAAGGCCCTTGTATTTCAGGAAAGAAGAAATCACATACACTAGGTGAGTTCATCATGAGTGTCCGCTCATCAAACGTCCGCTGGCCGCGTGGCTGATAATTCGGCAGGACCTCGAAATCATGGTTGTCATAGTGAACTGGCGAGGCAGATCTCAGGCTCAGATCGGTCTTCTCTTAAACAATTTCTTAAAATAAAATAAAAAGAGAGAGAGAGAAGGGCGGCACGCACTTCAGTAAAAGATGAACTTAAGATCTATGAGCTCAGTGTCGGCAAGCTCTGTAGACGGGCCCTCGTGCGCAAGGCGCATGCGCATGTGCTCGATCTTCACGAGGTCATGCTACAGCGAGTTGTCCAGGCGGTCCTCGAACGCGATGAGGTTGGTGACCTGCAAGTATTTCTCCGACACAAACGCCCGAACGATAACTTCGGAGATCTGGAAGAAGGATCAATCAGAACGTCATAAGCTGAATCAGAAGAAAGACACGAACCTTTGACGAGCTCGTAAAGTAGAACTGGCTTGCCTCGACGCACTCTTGTGTGAGCGTGAGGTCGCACGACTGAGAACTTCTCCACGCGCACGAGGACACATTACGAGCGTGTCGATTTGGACCTCCTTTACACGCAACGCACGGTAGTGTTGCAACTCGATCGACGGCGCAGCTGGAATATACGAGAAGATTCAGCACAAAAAGCTATAAGGAAACCAGGATGAGGAAACGTACAAAGGAGGCGGTGGATGCCGAGGTAACTGTTCTTACTGCGCCGCGCTGCATACTACAGGACAGAAACAGCCATGTACAACCATGCCACATTGTCTCCAACACAAAACGCATCATCAGCTCCGCCAACCCCAGCAAAAGAGATAAAGTAAAGCAACACATACTTTGGGCACCCCACAGGCCGACAAACGTTTGTGCAGCGAGGACTAGGTCATCGGCGGGTTGCTGCTCCGTCTCGGGGAGCGCACCACCGAGCCCGAGCGCCGCGGTGTACGCGCGGAGGTACACGAGAGCGCGCACCGTCTCCTGCGAGGCCAAGAGTCCACCCGTTCACCCGCGCCAAGGATATGCAGCCGCAACTTCTGCACGTTGGTTGAGCGGCACAGCGTGGGCTCGGTGTCCTGGTTGGTGATGTGTGAGGCTTTAGCTTTGTATGAATGAATGCGAGAAAAGGCGTACGGAAATATTGTGCCCATCGAGATACGCGTTGAGCGCGAGTAGCTCAGAGCCCTCGAGCACGGTGTACGGCTTGAAGTCCTCAAAACAGCACGCCTTGTCGTCGAAGCGCTCGAAGTACAGCTTGATGAGATCCAGCAGACCGTTCTGCAATTTTGCTATATTTTGGAACATAAAAATAAAGGAACCGTCAGCGCTCAAAGAAATGCATTGGGAGCCAGACACGCTCACCAAGATCCGAACCCGTTTTCGCGCGCGTGCTTCTCAAGCTCCAGGATCACAAGCAGAGCATCACGGTCGCGCCGTCCATTCGCATCCGCAGCTGGCGGAATAGGCCGCGCGCGTCCCGCACCTTGTCCGCGTCTACAGGGGCTGTAAATGTTGCGTCGAGCACGGCCAAGAACTCGAGGCAGTTGCGATCACTTTATAATTCCATCAAACCCGAAAAAAGGCGTGTCTAATAAGTCTTTTTTCCTCCGGGAACATAATCCGAAGAGTCTTTTTCGCACTCACTTTTCCTCGACAAGCTTCGCGCGCGCGCGCGCTCGCCTTCGGCCGCAAAGCCGCCCCGTGCACGGACAAGCAGTTCATCCACGACGAGGCTCGTCTTCGCGATAGCGCATCCTTCATCCGAGTCGAGTAGCGCAGCGGCTTCGTCGGGGTCATAAGCACCTGTGTAGCGCTGAGGGTGGTCAAGTACAGGAAGCGATCTGGCGGCGCCGAAGGCCTTAGAGGTGCTGGGCGACCTGCTGAACCGCGCCGCGCCGCAGTACTGAACGCGAAAGAGCCTGAAAATGAAAGTTTAGAGACCCTATTGCATAATAGAGTAGAAATCTGCACTTACCTTGTGCTGTGTTGTTTCTGCTTGTTGGACCTGGCACGCGAGGACAGTCGTCCTCGTCATGTCGATCTTCCTGCTTCGTCTTCGTCTCGACCTCTCGACCTCGACCATCTTGCGCTGGCGAGCCCAGTAGCGTGGAAGCGCCGGAGAGGACGGTTAGGTAAAACAAAGACCGTCTGAATGCGAACGCGATGCTGACGACAGGAGCAGCCCAGCACGCTCGTCCGTACGCGCACGGTCATTGACCAGTCGCAGACGCCGCTCTACTGCAGCGAGGCGTGCCGCAAGAAGGACCTCGAGTGGTCCTGGTCCGTGCCGATGCCCAGCGCACGCGAGATCCTTGAACACGACTCGAGCTCAAACCGCCTGAAATCAACGGAGTCGGCGCAACTTGCTACAAAGACAAAATCCCATGGAAAGGAGAAGCGCGTCAGCCGCGGCGCGCACCCTGCTCAGCTTAACACAGCATACGCGTCTCCGCCTCCGCCTAGCCCCGCTCTGCTTCCTGTCCCGCCCATCTCATGGCGCGCGCCGGACTTGCGGGATCTCCGCGCGCTCGACCTGGGCGCGACCACGCTCGACCTCGCGCGCTCCGAATTTTTACACGAGCTCGAGCGCGACCGGTACGAGCTTCACCGCGAGCGCCAGCGCCGACGAAAAAAGCCCTGAGGAAGAGCGGTCCGACGGCTTATCGGATTTGTACACGGACCCCGCTCCCCCGTCGCTCCTTCCGCTGCTCCGTCCGCTGCCTTTGTATCCGCATTGCGCATCCGCGCCTGCGTCGTCACCCCGACCTCGGATACCTCAGCAGATAACCGCCCGCTCTTCGAGGGCGGCATCCTCATGGCCGCGAAACGTTTACAAGCGATCTCCCGCTCGTGCGCGGCGGACGGCGAGCAGGCGAAGGAGGAGATGAAACTGCGGGAGGAGCATGTGAAGAAGGAGGAGGAGCGCAGGCGGGCCTGGGACCTCACGGGCGGGGCAGTGAGAGAAGCTCATGCGAACAGGAGGGCCGGGAAGGTGGAGACGATCGACCGGGCTCGCTGGAGCGATTTGGTCTACAACTACGGCGGCAACTTGGATCCCAGCACGCTTTCGGGCATCATCTGGACCCACCGTCGGCCCTCGACTGGCGCCGCCTCCGACCCGCAAGCAAATGCGGACAACGTGGCGACAGTTCGTGCGCCCGGCGCGCCGACGCGCACGCAAAACGCGCTCGAGCTCTACGCGAAGTACCCGTTCTTCGTGCGCGCGCGCCGTCGTTGTCCTCCACAAGCCCCGCACCGTGCGCGAAGAGCAACGCGAACCTCGCCACTAGCTACGCGCCCGCGTTCGGCCTCCTTGCCTCGACCTCGGCCTCCAAGACCAAGTCGGCGACCACATTAGTCAGCGACGACGCGCACTCGGGCACCCTTCCCAGCGTCGACCCGGCACTATATGCGGGCAGGAGACGCGCAGCCCCCCGCCGTGTGCTCGCGAAGGAACGAATTCAACGATGACGACACGGCGGCCGCTGTCGGCCGCGTACTTTTCGAAATGACTGACTATGTGAAGACCCTCAAGTACGTCTTCTTTCTTTTGTTTCTCTGACCGGCAATTCATCTACTTTACAGAAGCGACGACGGCACGCCCATGTCTCTATCATTAAATCCCACCCACCCTGCTCCAAATCCTCTCTTCCGCACCTTGGCCTTTCTTTTCAGCCCCAGGCAGACAACGGTGTCCCTCAACCCTCCCCTTCCGCTCTCCCTCCTCGCCATTGCGTCGCACTCTCCGACGCAGATGCCGCGCGTCTCCTGGCGCAGTTCGCCGCTGCGCACCGACTTGCGCCGCCGACGTCCGGCTGGCTCGCAACCTTCCTTCGTACGCTCGACACGCTGCATCCAAAACTCGAACAGCAGCACCGCAAGTGGGCGGCGGAAGGACCTCAAGTCCCTCACTGTCTCATACACGCACGCCAGAGTCATGTGCACCGCGCGACGCATCTCCGGCTTCGAGGGAATGTCGCATGCGAAAAGGAGTCCCCGGGAGAGGATGCGCCAGTGGTATGGAGTTTGTTGGCAGACGAGGCCGCGCTCCGTTGCGCTGAGGACAGTTGAGTGGATGATGAAAATCCAATTACTTCAGAGCTCGCGGTCCACAAAATCATGGTCGCTATGATGTCAGTCTCAGGAGATTGCGGTTGCGACGGCGAGCTCGATGCGCCTGCGAAGCCTGCGAAGCCTGCGAACACGGCACCGGTGTCGCCGGCAATTTCATCAAAAAGTGATTTCACGACGTTCGTCAGTTTACTGTACCCGCCCCTCCGCAGCCTCTTTCTCACCCTCCTCGGTCTGGTCACCCGTCTTCTTGCGCATTCGACATTCTTTGGTCTTACCCCG